>CM060957.1:48213351-48363351 GCA_030765055.1 Mantis religiosa
ATATTGTTTTCTGGCAGACAATGTTCCATTGAATTTGGTCTCTATGGGTGATTCACTATGCCGTCAGTGTATTGTCTATTACTTGAGTATCCATGATTCATCTCTGAAGAATACGACACAAAATGTATCACTACAGGTGCATAAAAATTAAATGTATCTCCATTTGCCCTTCTGTGGCTGCGTTGATACCCATCTCGTACCTGGTTTCGGAGCTTCATCTCTGGATTTCATGCATGGTGCAGGATATCTGAAATTGAGGTGAGTGATAAGAGAGTTTTGAAATTATAAAGCTTTTGTACCGTTGAATTTCTTGTCGCATAATTTCTACAAGCTTCAATATAACAATGGATACCCAGTCACCACGACTGTCATTGTAATCTTAACCGATCTCTCGAGGATAGCTGCAGCCTGCACCGTTTTTTATCTAAAACTTGGTGTTTGACGTCTGGAACATACTCTTCACACAAATTGCAGTGTACCTTTGAGGTCGTCAATGTTTAAGGAAAATAAATACTGATAATCGCCACCTTGTAGTTGGCATGAGACAGTATCACCCTACTTTACAACCAAAAACCTGCAAATGCAACCGAACGTCATCGCACAACGCTTCACCACTTGAACCACTCTGACAGGGGAGCATTTAGGTATTTTCTCATTTCCAGATGATATCTGCAATTTAAGAGTCCATTTCGGACCACTGTTTGAAGCTAAGTGCTAACCACACTACCTAAGACCAAGGAACGATATATTGGTGTCTCGAAATGTATGTATTGTACACCAATATGAGACCACACAGGAAATTTCGATTGTGAGTGTTAATCAAGCCCACCAAAACCTTCACAAAGAATGTCCTCAATAAGGAAGATACCGGTCACCCATCCACTGCTTAGCTGAAAATAAAACGTTTATCCTTCATGGTTAATAAAAATAGAAAAATGATTCGCTTATGGATTAACCAAATTAAAATATGTATCTTTTAGTAATAATTACGCCTTTGGTGTTTTGAAGAAAACATTATTCTCTGGAGAATGTTCTTGTTGAAGTTGAAACAGCTGTTTATATAGGAACGATTAACATGGTATGCTGATAGTTTTGGGGTAATTTACTTCAGTTAATGAATGTGATTAACATATCGAGACCGAAGATTGAATTCACATATATCTAAATATATCGGTTTCTGTCTTCAATGAAAATGTCTCAAAGCACGTAAATATTTATTATATATGTAATCCATTGCATACTTTTAGTCATTTTAATATAAAATTATTACGGCAGGAACAAATACTATCTGATGATGTGGTAATGTAGCCTCCGATGTCTTTGGAAGGTCTAGAAGATATCCACTCATTGTCCTGAGATCCTGGAATACCATTTCACTAGCAGATAGAAAAAATAAGGATCCCCGATCATAAAAGTTTACACCAACGGTCAGAGAGTCTGAATACTGATCACATATAATATCCAATACGGTGATCTACACATCATAACCTCAATGAACAGAGATGGAAAGTAGATGCATTGTGGGTAATCGTGCCAATTTCCTTACATCCGATATTCTGATATTATGTGAAAGTTACACAGAATATTTAACCGTTTTTAAGCTTAAACGTCGGAGATAATTCAACGCTCTGTGGTTGTTTAAAATCATCCAAAATTTAAGTTAATTTAATTTAATCATTCCTTCACACTAGCCGTGTATAGGCTAAGGTTTTGGATAAATAGAGTGAAACTAAAATATTGCATGCCATGGGCGAGATTTGAGCCACAGATCTCCTGGTTTCCGTTTAGTCGCTCTTACCCATTGAGCTACCATGGCCAACGTGCCATCATGACATCAAATTCTCCAACTGACTCATATATTTTCCTGGTAAACCACTAGGGGCTCTCTTATTCAAGATACACCGAGAAAAAGGATACTCAAGTACTTACGATAGTAAGTCGCCACAAACGGTGTATCTCGAACACGAGACCCCTAGTGGTTTACCGGAAAAATACAAGTGACGTCCAGAAAGTAAGTTCTGTTTCAATTTACCTCCGCTGCAGCACTGCGATCACAGTTCCGCACATGCGCGGTAGACGCTCTGTATCAAGGAGAAGAAACGTGCGCCATTGTGAGTTCGCTGTCAGCCACGTACGCTTTGTTATGCTTGTTTACAATGTCTGTGTTGATTGAAAATCCCGCCACTTGTGAAATCAGATCTGTTATTCGCTTTCTGAATGCTAGGAATGCGCTGCGCAATACAGAATAAGCGCCGAGGAATGCTGTCAAAAGGTATTGTGTTTCTGCACGACAACGCACTACACTGTAAATGCGACGAAAAACATCCTACAGGTATTTGGCTGGGACGTGTTTGACCAACCCCCGTACAGCCCTGACCTGGCTCCTAGCGACTTTCATCTGTTTTTGCATCTCAGATCTTTCCTTGGCGGTCAACACTGCAACAATGACGAAGAGCTGACAGAAAATGTTGCCAACTGGTTGAAGACACAGGAGGCAAACTTCTATGAAGAAGATATACAAAAACATGTGCCTCCCTATGACAAATGACTGCTAAATTTCGGCAGTTATGTTGAAAAGTAGTTTAAGAGTTAGAGAATTTTCTTAAATAAACATTTTTTCTGTATCTCTACACAATTTAATTTTATTATCAACCAGAACTTACTTTCAATTGGAAAGTATAGTGTAATTATTTAATGTCATGACGACACGATGGCCATGGTAGCTCAATGGGTAAGAGCGACTGGGCGGAAATCCGTGGTTCAACTCCCGGCCATGGGATTGAACTTTTCAGTTTGACTATATCCATCACTCAAAATCCTCAAAGAATGAAACGTTGCCAAAAACAAGTAATGATGGCGTATGTTAAGAAAATGACCATCTATGATCTGGAACCTTTTTAAGTTTAATATTGTTAAACGTGGTAGGTTAATGCTAGATGATGAATTTATGGATGAAGTGAGTGAAATTATGTTCAAATAAGCCCGGTCCAGAGAGCTTAAAGCTTTTGCCTTCTCATGATAAGGAAAAATCCTGGAGAAACATTATCCAGATAACTCGCCCTAATCGAGATTCTATCTCAGACCTCTTGTATGTGAGGCACACACCATCCCTCACAACAGAGCCGAGCTCACCCTAGAATTTATTCTTATAGTAGAATGTGGAACAGTGCTTCTATCACTTCATATGGAAGTTTAACTATAGTCGCCAGTTCATGTGTAAACTAGCCTAGCGCTACGGCTCAATAATGAGACTTTCCTAATTACTGAGCCAATCGGAGTTTGGAAATACGAATCTCTAGGTGTACTCTGAAATTTGAGTATTCAAGATGATGGCGGATGGTCAGGCCTGATCTCTGTATTATCGTGCTACTCAAAAGCCTACCCTGGTTTTATATTTGTTAATAGAAACCTCTCAGATAAAGCACTGATTATTCTTGTAAGAGTGGAGAGGCACTGGAGCGCTTCTCGGACGTGTACTAAAGCACCAATGAACATATCACTTCAGCCAATGGAATGCGCAGGAATCACAAATGACAGATATACGTTATGTCCAGGTGGTGTAATCAGTGTCTTATCTGAGATGTTTCTTTTAACAAAGATAACCTTTTGAGTAGCAGTTGGCAACAGTTGCATAATCACCTTCTGTATGTATTGCTTTGTTTTATTTTAGTTATATTCTTTTAACTCTAATTTCGTATTATAGAGCACCTTACATATTTACATAATAATACAAGGTAAATAAATGTTTTAAAAATCCAGTCTTATAAATAAAATTTGCCACATCACTTAGCCATTCGTCCGGGAGGTTTTATCGTTTTATTTCTATGCGTTTTATCTGTTAGTTGGAACCTTGTGTCGTGAAATTGAAATACACAAACCAGTATTTAGCTATCGATTGAGAGAAGCCACCAAAGATGCTCAGTCTGTTTGCCCGATGTACAGAATCTGATCTCACGAATACAAAGAATGCACTGTTATATTGTCAGCATCTTTTGGTAATATTTTCAGTAGAAGTGCTGAAAATAGAAATATGTTTTATATATGTCTTTGTTATTTTCAAATTAAAGCACTGCCATAAACTTTAGCAATATTCAAAGCGATTGCAAATGTGAGTTTCCTAACTGGTCACGTAGCGCTTGAACTAAGAGATCATTAAAAAAATAATTTATTACTTGTCTGGATTTTCATGACGTGCTCTAGATCAGCCGGAGTGATTATAAAAAACGCTATAGAGTCGTACATACAGACAAATAAGAATGGATCAACCAATGAATTCACTAACACCTACTTTTGTTGCAAGAAATACATTTTGATTATAACCCTAAGCAGGTTATGTGAAGTTTGTTCCCCCTTTCGGCTCCATCCTATTCAATTGTTGAGACCATATTTCAGGCAAATGTAAAAACAAGCAAAGCAGACATTTTTATGTGCCTTGATTTATGCATTTGTCCTTGTTTACTTCAGTATACGAGTACTAAGGTCATTCTTATATCCCTAATCCCTTAAATTTCTCTCTCCTTTTGATCAATACAGCACACACTTAACCCTGGTGAGTAACAATCAAATCATTTTCTCTACCCATTAAGATTGCTTTTACAAATGGCGTACTAAAATCTATTCGTGCAAAAGATAGTTTTAAATTCCTAATAACTGTTACATATCTGTACGGAGTGGTTTTATTTATGTAACATTACTGTCATTCCGTGTTATACCTCATAGGTATGAGGGCCAATAGTTAGTTATTAAAATTTTATTCTTAATATTATAAAATGTCCAGGTAACACGCCAACCCAGTTTTGAACATGGACTCTACCAATTGCTCAACGATAGGCTACCTATTATACTAAAGATGCGAGCTTTATCATTAGGCGGCTGTAGGCCTATATGGGTTTTTAAATATTATTCAAATCCAACGAAAAGCAAGTTGCTTAAAAAAAGTTGTCAACCTTACCTATATATGAAAAACCCCTGATTCAAATACTTCCTCCCCTTCTATCGTTTATTCATGCATAGTGAAACGATTTAAATAATTAAAGCTATTTAATAATTTAAATAAGTAAAAAGGGTTATTTGGAATGGTATGAAAAAGTTATTATACAAAATTTATGAAGAAATTGATAAAAGTTGAATGATGTTGATTTGTCATTATGGCAACGGCAAAAAGACTATATAAGCACCTGGACTGGAGGTGATTCCTTCTACCCTCTCGAAGGTATTCGAGAGGTTAATCCTAACCCGAATGACTCCCATCTTGGGAGACATTCAAGCTATCCCTGATCACCAGTTCGGATTTCGTCCTGGGCATTCGACTATCCAACAGCTACTACGTGTGGTGGAGACAGCTGCCCTGGGTTTCCAGGAACGCTCCTTCACGACAGTGGTGTCTTTGGACGTCGAAAAAGCCTTCTGCACGACATGGCATGCCGGTCTAATCTTCAAACTCATCCAACTGGGGCTACCTACACAGCTAATCCACATCCTACACAGCTTTCTCAGACACAGGACATTCAAAGTCAAAGTAGCGGGGAAAACATCTACATTGAGACCCGTGAGAGGCGGAGTCCCCGAAGACTCTGTATTATCCCCCACACTTTTTAGTGAGTTCATGGCAGACTTTCCAACTCAACCACAGGTCGAAATGACACAGTACGCCGACGACGTGTTCTTGTTCTGCAAAAGCAGGCACATACTCAGAGCCTTCAACCCAATCCAGAGACACCTCCGTCTCACACAAGAGTGGTGCAGGCTTTAGCGAATGTCCGTAAATCCAGACAAAAACCACGCCATTTTTCTTACAAAGCACCACACCCCCGCTGACTGCCCCAACTTCCACTTTAGAGGTCGCAGGATAGAGTGGACTAATTCCATCAAGTACCTGGGCGTTCAACTTGATAGAGGCCTAACTTTCCTCGGACACATCAGGGAACTATCGGCGCTGGTACAGGGGGCTATTGCCTCTCTGTACCCAATGCTGGGTTCGGGCTCGATGCCAGTCCGCTTAAAGTTACACCTCTTTCGAGCGCTGATAATCCCACTCATGTTGTACGCCTATGAAATCTGGGGCATGGCTACAGATAGCTGGATAGCATACCTTCAGCGTGCACAGAATAGAGGACTCCGATCCATCTATTCTGTGGGTCGTTCTTTCCCCGTGAGGTTGCTTCACGAAGCTTCTCTTCTCATGAAAGGATGAAATTAGGCGCCGGGCGACAAAATTCTACACTCAAATTCCAGCTCACAGAAGCGCCCTGGTTCGGTCTCTAGGAGATTGCAACGCTACGAGACACCGCTTCAGGCTTTACTGGGTACCCCGTATGGCATGCGGGCACCCGAGGTAACAAAGGAGTTAATCCAAACAGCAGCATAAACTGAATTTCAAAATCTCCAAATGAGCTGTTTGGCTATAAATTTTACCCCACTTTTAAATCAAATAAAACACCAGGGTGTAAACAAAAATGCGGTTTGGCATCCTGTACAAAATAAAGAGGAGCAAAAAGCTACCTCATCAAAATTTCTTCATCAAAATAATCCCACCCCATCCTGTATCATCATAATTTTCAATCTGCGGTCAGACCCAAAACCTGGGTGGGTACGCAGCAAAAGCCTTCTGGCTGTTAACAGCCTGTCAGTACCGAGTTGGAGTTGGAGTTGATTGCTTCTTCTTCATTTGACTTCCATGGTGAAAGGACGTGTGAATAAGTCCGCAAATAGACGCTCATGTGCAAAGGCAATTTTTGTGTGTAAGAATATATGTACAGTATATTTTACTTGGTGCAACAGAAAAGTGATTATTGGTGAACAGTTAAAAGGATTACACCATAGAATATTGATATCGATTGATTTATGTTAAAAAAAGTTTCATTCTTAATAAATCTCAAAGTTTGAAGATTCGTTTGGGAATTTTATTTATAATATTTTATTTATATCTTTTATTTAAAACAACATTATCCTTCCATATCCGCGACCACCCCTGAAAAGAAGAGTCCATGCAGATACCAGAGCAGCCGAGGAACGACTAGATCGAACTCCGAGAACTTCGAAGAAGTCCATCATCACCCAACTTCTCCCTACACCCCACATTTGAACATTTTGTTGCAATAGGTATCATTTGAAAAATATCACACATGAGCTTATGTTTCTATTTGCTTGGTGTTAATTGAAAGGCATGTATGCTGCAACAAGATTGTTGCGAAAGGAATGATGGGGTGGAAGATGTGGTGATGATTAGTTTCTCTCACTTTTGGTGATGATCTTGTAGAAGTCCTGTAGGTTTCTCGACAGCTCTGGAGCAAGAAATCTTACATCTGGGCGTGGTCGCGGAGCATAGGAAGTTGATGCTGCAATTGTTGGAGAATAAACAACAATTCTTCTCTTTTAAATATTTTGGATTTTATTCCAGCGAAACAATTTTAAATTCTGATACGATTTTAAACTGTGTAAATGCTATCTTTAAACAAACAATAGTTGTTGCATCGATGAACTGCTTCTCTCTGGCACACGTTATTAGTGCGACATAAATATATTCACACAAAACATTTGCTGCACACTCGCGGAGCGACACAACTACAGGAAAGTCGCTTGCAGAAGCACGCTAACTTCAGATAATCTTGAACTCTATTCCCTCTACCTTACTATAACAACCAAATTACTTATCTTTTACTGGTCCACGTCACCACATTACTTAGTCACATTCTTGCAATTACCAATTACGACAATATTATAAAACATTTAACTTACATTGTGTCATCTCATGACCAACCTAATTTTACACTTTCATTTTCGTAAAAATTAATCCTTTCATAAAAATTCCAAATCAATTATTTTTAAATTTAAAAATATGAAATAACTGCCACAATGCAGAAATGGGTTTCGATACAGATTTCATTGTAGGTACAAATGGGATACAGTCAGATCTCTAAAACGCTTTGAAATGTAACTCTTTGCAGGACATCAGAAAAAACAAAGCCGGCACTTCAAAAATGAATGAAATAGTGTTAAAATGTTCAAACCAACAGCAGAGAATATCTCAGATACCATTAATGTCACGACATTTGATAAATCTGTTTAAGTCCATTGACCTTCTTTTGTCTAAAATTTGAAATTCTTGTGTTTTGAAGGGAAAAAAGTGTGCCTAAATGCAACTCACAAAACACCCAGAGCAATTTCTATTCACTGTGTCTCCGTGAACGTGTGTAGCAAGTTGCATTAGTGTAATACTAAAACTGTGACGCAAGGAGCGTTTCAAATGACGAAAAATGTTGAAATTTTCAATAGCGAGAAAACAAGGATATAGAATTAGAATTCATATCTAACACTAGCATTCACGTAGCCTTCAAACAAGACTAGAGCATTTAAAAATGGCTTGCGGATACTACCTAGGCATTCTTTGGATTCAGGAAAGCTTAAACTACTTTCTATACTAAAAGAGGTAAAGGTGATGTTTCTGAAAATATTTATGAAATTTCAGTCGTATATATATCCTTAATAGTTTTACAAAATTACACAAAACTGAAGAGGTCTTCACAGGTAATTCCTAAAAAAAAATATAAATTTCATTCATCATATAAGTATCGTAAATATATTTATATTGTAGGTCTTTAATGTTTAGAACACATTGCCTACCAGTAGTGGTGCTACTCATATACTGGGGCTTTTTCTTTGCGTGCCGTACGTTAAGGGGTGATGATGAGTATAAGGGCGCTCAACTACAGAGGTCATCAGCGCCCTTTTTAAATGAAACTGGTCATGGCAAAAGCCAGATATAAATTATTCTAAAAACAGTATATGTTAAAAAAGACAAAAAATACATACGCCTTGAAAAAAAAATAAATAAAATAAAAATGTCATCCAAAAACTTTAAATTCTATTTGCTAAATCCTAAAATCTAATCTCGAAAAGAACCTAAAAACCTTCTTCACTACTGCGTTATCGTCCGCTAATATTTCTGCAAAGCTGACCGGCAGCTGCAGAGACGTCCTAAGGTCTGCTAGGTGAAAACACTCTAGCAGCACGTGTCGTACAGGCAACGCTTCATTACAAAACGGACATAGTGGAGAAGGCTCCTTTTTAAAAAGAAAACTATGAGTAAAAATGCAGTGCCCAATTCGTAACCGAGCCAAACTCACCTCCTCGCGACGAGATGACCGACAGGAGGTAACCCAGGGAATCGGAAGTTCTTTGACAGATCTAAGTTTATTATTGCGGAGAGCAGACCACTCTTCCTGCCAGCAGGTTTGCACAGCTCTCCGCAATTCGGCCCTAAAGTCTTCCGATGTCACAGATGGTATTCGAACCCTGGGCTTCATGATAGCCGTCTTGGCTGCTGAATCCGCCATTTCATTCCCCCGCAAGCCTACGTGACCAGGGATCCATGCACACACCACGTTAACGCCAGAAGCGTGTAAAACGTGGAGGGCATCCTGTATACGCTGCACAATAGGGTGGTAGTTGTACAGCTGCCGTAGGCTTTGAAGAGCACTGAGGGAATCACTCAGGATTAAGCAGTCCCCCAACTTTCGTCGGCGTACGTGTAAAATGGCCCGGTATATTGCATAAAGCTCTGCAGTAAAAATGGAAGTGCTAGTGTGGAATCCGAATGTATAGGGTTCGGTTCCACACACGTAAGCACAACCAACGCCATTTGAGTTCTTGGAGCCATCAGTATAAATTACAAAATGGTCCTCATATCGCGATAAAAATTCTAAAAAACATGTGCGGATACTAGACATAGACATGGTAGATTTATCATATTTAGTCATGCCCAGATCAACCGGGGACGCTCTGCACAACCAAGGAGGGTATGTCCTCTCCCCCCTAGGATACATCTTGGGCATGTCAGTATCAAGATGTCTAAGGAGCTCCCGGAAACGAAAACCAGGTGGCTTTGGTTTAATAGTAGTGTTCCTATAACGCACGTCCATGAAGGTATTAAAGAACGGCGTAAACGATGGATGTGTGGGCATGCAATTAAGTCCACAGCCATAATTGGCTAATAACATGTTGCGCCTGTAGTGCAAAGGAGGTTCTGCAGACTCAGCATACAGGCTTATAACTCGGCTCGTTGGAAATGCCCCAACAGCTATACGTATGCCACAGTTATGGACTGTGTCTAATCTCTTCAGCACAGATGGTCGTGCTGAGCCATAAACGATACTACCATAGTCTAATTTGGAACGGATGAGTGCCCGATAAAGTCGCAATAACACTGCACGATCCGCTCCCCACGATTTTCCACTTAGTACCCGCAAGATATTCAAAGATCGGTCACATCGTGCTTTCAGTTGTGCTATATGCGACGACCAACTAAGTTTTCTATCAAATATCAATCCAAGGAACCTCGTCTCATCTGCAAAAGGTAGTAGATCAGCGCCTAGCCGGAGCCTTGGAGGTAGTCGACTCTGCTGACGCCAGAAGTTTACACAGATGGTTTTCTCAGCGGAAAAACGGAAGCCGTTTTTTAAACTCCAACTCTTAAGGTTGTCCAAGGTGGTCTGAAGACGGCGCTCTAAAAACGGAGTGCGCTGAGATGTACAGTAGACGGCAAAGTCGTCTACAAATAGGCATGACGAGACACCTGGAGGTACACATTTCGAGATAGAATTAATCGCAATAGCAAACAACGTAACACTTAGTACCGACCCCTGTGGTACACCGTTCTCCTGAACAAAAAGGTTCGAAAAAACCGAGCCAACCCTTACTCGGAATACGCGGTCTTTCAGGAATTCCTGAAGGAAGAGTGGTAGGCGTCCACGTATATTCCAGGTGTGCAGAGTACGTAGCAACCCTGCCCGCCAACACGTATCATAAGCCTTTTCGAGGTCAAAAAATATTCCGACTGTTTGACAGTTCTTAAGAAATCCGTTCATAATCTGTGTCGACATGGACACAAGATGATCCACTGTTGAACGACGTCGTCGGAAACCGCACTGGATGTTATTCAGTAGGTTGTGCGTTTCCAGCCACCATACCAACCGCCCATTTATCATGCGTTCCATCACCTTGCATACGCAACTGGTGAGGGAAATAGGGCGGTAGCTAGAAGGGAGGTGACGGTCCTTGCCAGCTTTCAAGATAGGTATAATGGTAGCTTCTCGCCACTTTTCAGGAAACGTGGCATCAACCCAAACACGGTTATACACCTCGAGCAGGAATGCCTTACCTTCAGGTGAGAGCTGTTGTAACATTTGAACGTGGATTCCGTCCGGTCCTGGTGCTGTCAGTCGTGATGACGAAAGAGCATGTTCTAGCTCTGCCAAGATGAAGAGGCGGTTATAGTCTTCAAGGTTTCTGGAACTAAACACGAAACCTTGAGATTCTACCTGAGTCTTAATTGAGATAAACTCAGGAGCATAATTGCATGAGCTAGACACCTGAGCGAAAGCACAGCCGAAGGTGTTAGCCACAACAAACGGATCAACAACAACTCCTGCAGCTGTTTTCAGACCAGCGATTGGCAAGTGGGTTGATTTTCCGGCCACGCGCCTTAATTTATCCCATACAACAGATGAGGGTGTACATCTGTTAAAAGATGATACAAATTTGTTCCATGAGGTCTTTTTGCTATCCTTAATTATTTGCCTAGATTTTGCGCGCGCTTTCTTGTACTCAATTAGATTACTTAGCGTAGGGTGTCGTTGGAATACCCTTAGAGCACGTCTACGAGCACGAATAGCATTCCGGCAGTCGTTGGTCCACCATGGGACAGGAAATCGACCGGGTTGGGTAGCCGAACGTGGAATAGACTGTTCTGCAGCGGAAAGAATTTTCTCTGTGAGATGATCGACTAAATCATTCACAGAATCGTGCTCGTTGTATTCAAAGACAGCCAACTGGGTGTAAAGATTCCAGTTGGCACGATCAAAGCGCCATCTAGGGATACGTGAGGGAGACACATCTTGTGCTAAGAGACTAAGAAGACATGGAAAGTGGTCGCTGGAATGTAAATCAGAGATGACATTCCACTGTAATGAAACAGCTAACTGGGATGAACACACTGCCAAATCGATGTGCGAATAGGTGTTAAACGCGTCTGAGAGGAATGTGGGCTCTCCGGTGTTCAGGAGAACCAAGTTATTGCTCTCCAGGAATTTTGCAATGAGGTTGCCTCTCGAACATGCCCGATTTGAGCCCCAAAGTGGGTGATGGGCATTAAAGTCTCCAACTATTAGAAATGGTGTTGAAAGTTGGGAAACCAGATCTTCAAGGTCAACTAACGAGAGGTCATCTGATGGCGGGAGATATACAGTGCAAATGCAAAATTCTATTGATGGCAGCTTAATCCTTACAGCTACAGATTGTAAATCAGACTGTAGCTGTAACGGATCTACAAATATGTCATCCCTGAGGAGCATCATAGTACCCCCGTGTGCAGGAATGCCCTCTTCTGTTTCAACATCACACCTCAGTGGTGTGTAGCGTCTGATTTTAAAGTTGTCTTGTGGTCGTAGCTTAGTCTCTTGTAAGCATACCACTAAGGGGTGATGCTTACTGAGCAAAAGTTCCAATTCTGGTCGATGCGCTCTTAATCCTCGTATGTTCCATTGTAGGATAGCCATTGGAACTATGGGATATAAGATGTAAAGGTAGTCTACATTAAGACGACTTCATGGGTGGCCGAATCAATTTGCCCTTTTTCTTTGGTGTAGGGCTAGTTTCGGCAGGTTTATCCTGCCTCTTCTTTGCTGCAGATTTAGCAGCGTGGTCAGCTGTTTCATGCTCCATATCCTCTATGGAAGAGGACGGTTTTCCTTCTAGAACCTTCGATTCGAGGGGCTCGAAGCGATTGGAAATTCCGACCGACGTAGATGACGGTCGCCGGTCGTAGTCCTCCCCAGAAGATGACTCCGACGATGATCTCGGAGACGCTCTAGGGCTACGTTTCTTGGACTTTTCTGGAGCAGACTTTGTGCTTTCTTTCAGGAAGGCAGTTCTATCATACTGCGTCTTGAACTTGATCTCTGGTGCTTGGTATACAATGGGCAATTTCGTCCTGTTGTTAGACGTGGATGCTTTGTCAGGCGACTTCACTGACTTGTTATTTTCAGTAGTCTGTGTTCTCGGAGTTTTAGATGGTGTTACTGATGCTCTTGGTTGCGATCTAGGCACTAGAACTTTCTCGGATATTGTTGCCCCATTTATATCAGATGTTTGGGTACCAGCCTCCCGTTTCGGTGACGGAGTAGCCGCCACAGAGCTATAGGTACGGGAGGTGGTTGAAGAGGGCTTGAGGATACATAGAAGTTTCCGGGCTTCCGAAAAGGAAACCTTTTCCTTAACCCGGATCTCCTGAATAGCTCGCTCTTCAATATAACGGGGACATTCTCGTGAACTTGATGGATGTTCACCGCTACAATTTACGCATGCTGGAGGTGATGTACATGCATTTTCATGCATGCCGGCTCCGCAACTGACACATGTAGGTGCGCCTTTACAGAATGCACTAGTGTGACCGAACCGCTGACATTGGTAGCATCTCAGAGGGTTAGGTATGTATGGTCTAACCTGAATCACTTCATATCCTGCCCTGATTCTTTGAGGGAGATCTACCCGATCAAAGGTCAGGAACAGGGTACGAGTGGGAACCATATCCCCTCGTTCTCTCCTTTGGACACGATAGACCGCAGTTACGCCTTGTTCCTGGAGGTTCTCCTGAATATCCTCGTTGGACATTCCATCCAACGCGCTAGTGTTTACAACACCGCGCGAGGTATTCAGGGTCCTATGCATCTCCACTTTGACTGGATAACTGCCCAGCATGTTGGCTTTCAGTATCTTTGCTGCTTGGGATGCTGTAGTTGCTTCCACCAGCAGCGTGCCATTTCTGGATTTTGTACATGATTTAACAGCACCAGCTATTTTGTCAAGACCTTTCTGTATAATAAACGGATTAACCGTAGAAAACGTTCTACCTTCCTCCGTTCGTTTAATAACTAAGTAGCGAGGACCACACTCAACTACTTGCTTAACACTGTTTTCAACTAAATCCTTTCCACGTTTATTGTGTTTTGGGGGGTGTTGTTTAGCCATAAATGTTGGTCTAAATTTCATCCCCCAGTGCTCCCCACCCACCACGGAGTCCAACAAGGGGTCACCCCACTGGGATGACAGGGCTACACAGGGGATATAGCGAGCTCGCCGTCCCACTCACCCTGGAGGTCGGTACAATACCTAGTCCTGGCCGATTGATTAGGGGTGGGTTAGTCCCTAACCTCCCGTTTAGGCGAAGCAGAAGCCAAAGTAGTGTATTAGAAATGCGCACCCTCCCCGAATTCAGAAAAAAAAACTGTTACGAGCTCAGATACGCATCCCTCAACCACCAGGACAAACCTTTCCACCGACACGGGTCTCCACGCACGGCCTACACGTGGGTGGGCCTGTTGACCATCTCCCTCAACCACGAAGAGGAGCCCACTCGAGGGAGACTGTTGGCTCGGGACCCCGGGTTCGCCAAACCCGTACCTACCGAAGTAGGCCCCTGGGGGGTGCCGTACGTTAGATCACACAAACTTATTCAACTGTCTTGTCTCGACTTAAGCCCACCCATGTATACCCTGAGACGCATAGTTCACCACTGCAGCAACTGATAGAAGAAGAGGCATCCCAGACTGAGCTATTGGAAACGCTTCAATGGTTTGCAAGCCAAAAGTAGGCTTCTCTCTCTCCCTCTTTCTCTCTCTCGCTCTCTTGAACTTAGTGGAACATAAAGTTCTTAGAACTAAAGACATATAATTTAATAATTGCTTCTGAAAATTCGTTAATTACTGAGTTATTTGCATTTGTAACTTAAAATTAACATATACGAGGGCTGTTTAATAAAGAATGATCACGATTTTTTTTTTGACAACGTATTTGAGGATGAGTAAAGGTACGTTGTCAAAAATGTGATCATTCTTTATTAAACAGCCCTCGTAGTAAAAAGCTTGCGTTAAACACTACACATTTCATTTCACATTCTTAAAAATATTGCCTGAAAGATCAACAAATTTCACAGTGATATCTATGGTAGTTACAGAGAAATGTACACCCTAATTTAGCAGTTTTAACATTGCATAGGGCTTTTAGTCTCCCTTTAAACCATCAACAGAGAATATTATATTATGTATACTTTAACTCTATTATGGAATATGGAATATTATTTTGGGGCAACTCAGTAGAAAGTAAAAAAAAAAATATTTCTTATGCAAAAGAATCATTACTAACACCCACAACAGATGCCCCTGTAAAGATTTTTTTAGAAGATTTAAGATATTAACGCTTCCTTGCATGTATATATTCCCGATTCTAAAATTCTTTGTATGCAATCGTGCCTTATTTGCAACAAATAATGTAATTCACAGAATAAACACTAGACAAAAGTATAATATCCATTATCCCAGTGCTAAACTTTCTTGCTTCCAGAAAGGTGTGTATTATGAAACTATTAAAATATTTGGCGTACTACCTAATGTTCTTAAAGAAAAAGTTGATAATTTTGGTGCTTTTAAAAAAGCTGTTAGAGAGTACCTTTGCTCAAAATCTTTTTATTCTGTACAAGATTATCTGAATGACAAATTATCCTGATAATGCTTCTGTAGCTCTATAAGTAGTATCTAACTATTCCAATGACAAATCATTACTAATAAATATTTGATGCAAGTTGGAAGTTTATTTTAATGTATATGTATTTAATAAATAACAAGAATGGTATCCATTGCAAACAGGTTGAGACGTACTGGCATAAGCCAAGTGAAAGCTGGTTTAAAAAGTGTTTCATTTTGTATCATATATAATTATCCCTGCTTTGTTTTCCATATTGTTGTTCATATTGCCTGTGTACTATAATATGTGTCTTATGTTAACTTTTGTACATATATATGCTATTAAACTTTATACCTCTGGAAATGTTCAATGTTCACAGCCTTTTCTGGCTACAAGTGAACCTACTGAACGCAAATCAATCTAATCTAATCTAAGTAACCCAACGTGTTTTGCACATAAATTGTGTCCTTTAAAGAGACCTAAATATTTTCTGCAGCCAAGTTTTGTCTCTTTGTTGATTACCAATTAAACAAAAGCCATTCAGAATAAAGCACTTCACAGGACATTCACAAAACTTTTCATGCGAACCCTTTAACACCTTAACAGTTATTTTAGAAAATAAAAATAACGAATAATTTGGAAGTAAGGAATAATTTTGGGTGGATGGATGTATACTCGTGCCACAAAACGACTATTTCCAGTTAAACCTCAAAAGAACTTTTGAGTGGAATGCAATACCTCCTCTATTAAGTTGTGGATAAAATGACAATAAAAATATCTTGGTAGGACTCCATGATTACCAAGCAACTACGTACATGTATCACCTTTTAAATAAATTAAAGGCATTGTCGTTAATATTAAGGGATACATGTTTCTATTGGCAATTTACGTAATGTAGTTAGACAAGCGATTGTTGTTGCACTCTGCTTCATAGATGGATAATTAATCGTCCACTTCTTTTTGTCTTTGCTTTCCTTTTCTTCCAAAGTAGATGAAATATTTAGAGGGAAAGCAGGATGGAAGGGGAAAGCGAGACCCGGAATGTTAATCAAGGATTAAGGAGCATTTTTTATTTTGAAAATGACAAGCCTATTTATATTGGAGCCAGATTTTAATTATAATCTTTCGAATCGTAATTAGCATTGGCCATGCTCCGTTAATATTTATACTGCCGCCTTCACGTGCAGTGCACATATAATGTGATTAATAGTGGTGCTTGCACTTGAAAGGCCAGTAAATTATCAGTCCGCTCGGGGAGATTGAGGGGTGCAAGGGGGGAGGAAATATTAATTATATGCACGGTGCTAACTCTGCCATGCATCGCGAATAGCCTCATATCGATATCGAAATTCAAGATACTATACTTTGTCTCCCTGGTCTCCATGAACGACTTTTTTCACTTCACTTATGTCCAAATTAAATTTATCTCGGTGAGACAGAAAATTATGCATTAAGCAACTAGCATTACTTCTAAGAAAGAAATTACCTTCTAAAGTAATTAGCAACACTAAACAATTACGTTATTAATCATAATAATTTATTTTTCACTGTTATCTACAGTGTGATCCATATAAACCTGAACCGTTTCAATAGGCCATAACTTTGGAAACAATAATAGGACACACGTGCAATTTTGGGAGAATATAATACACAATTCTGATATTACATTACACTATTTAAATCTCAGAGAAAATGTTGGACGTGTCCTCCACCAGCATCTATACAATGTTGCACTCGTCTCACCATATTCTCTGACGTTTTACGGAGAGTATCCTCGCTAATGTTACTTATTTCGGTTCGAATTGACTCCTTGAGAACATCAATTGCCCGTGGTCTATTCTTGTATACTCTATTTATAGATACCACCACAAGAAAATATCCGATGAGGTCAGCATCAGGGAATCTGGGGGGCCAAAGACCTTTTGAGATTATTCAATTATCAAAAAAACTGGTTAAAAGTCCCATGGTGTCATTACATGGATGGTACGCTGCTCCATCTTGCTAGATAACCTTCTCTCAAGAGACACTGGGACTGAAAAATAGCCCAAAAGTCTCAAAAATTGCAATTGCAATTCCCCAAATCTTCCTTTATTGAATTATGGTAAGATTTTTTATTTCCTCCATGTTTAAAGGTCTAGCTCAGGGTTTCAATTTTCAGGGCGTTGCCATTTAATCGCTACCTTTCTTCCTTATCCAACATGATGGCCTGTTTTTGCCAATTCTGATCGTTTTGGTAGCTTTTTCTCTAAAACTGCCTTCAAATATTGCGACATAGCTTAGTGCTGCTATCTAGAGACAGTTTGGTAAACTATTACTATGTATACATTAGTCTACACACGGCCAGTGTGAAAGAACAATTAATTTCTATTACTATGTATTCAATACAAAGTGCTTAATCAGAAACATTCAAACATAAATGCCATATAGAAAGTCGTCGGCCCACCTTGGGTGATTTAGCACCTAAGAAAATACAAAACAGTTCATAATATCTGTGATTATTCTTTGCAATAAACTTAGCGGATACTTGTAGATTCATTCTTGTTTTGACTGCCTTTGTTTGTTCCAATGTATAATGGCGACTTCCATGCAAGAAATGTGCTTTTGTTTACAGTTTGTTTTAAATAAAGAAATATGTGTATATGCAAGTTGTTTGCTTTTCCTGCATTGTTAACTATATAAACAGCATAATGCATTCTGTTTCATCATGTTGGCGTAAGCCGGTGAGCAGAAATAACGAAAAGAAGGAAGTTGCAAGAGAACATGTTGCAGCTAGATGGAAAAGCAAAATTGGGAGCAGTTTTCATTTCATATGAACAGTTGGACATAGAGTAACATCTAATATTTCAGCTTCACATTTGCAAATGGACATAGATTAACATGCTAATGCTATTCAAACTATGTTTGTAAAAGCTAGAAGGAATTTTCAAGATTTCAAGAACTATGTACAAACTGTGTATAGTACATAGTGTAAATAGTAATTTAAATAGCAGACTATGCAATAGTGAAAATAATCAGCAAATTTTGAATACCAGTGTACATAGCAGAAGATATGACAGTGTAAATAATGTGCAGGATAGTGCAATTACTATTTTTGATGCATACTTTTAGAAAAATGGATTTTTCTCCACTTCACATTTTTAAAACAGTATCTGATCCCACTGTTTTAGTTTTAGAGCTATGGCTCTGAATTTTTTTGAGCATATGCTCCATATATGGATCTACAACATCAGTTTCAGGCTATAAGATATAAGATTTGGTTTGGCTGTAATAAGATTTTAAATGTAAAAATGTACTAAAAATTTTAAATTCAATGTACTCGTAGTTAAAAAATAAGTTTTCTAAAATTAGTGTACTGTTCTTTTACACAGACACTGAAGTTGTTTATACAGTTAGTAGGAATGAATAAATAACAGAGTTATTCCTCTAGCATGGTTATTGATGCGCATGCATTAGCTTTAATATTGCCATGAACTTTAATTAAAATAAAAAAATTAATTCCTTCAAAACTAATGATCATAAATTACTAAAAATGGGTGTGGTATTTTCTAATATAAAACCCATTAGGCATGCAAAGTTAGAAGTTTGTAGGTATAGAAATATATAAAATATAAATTTCAGTCCCTGTGTCCATCGATGCGATATCATCTCCGTAAAACTTCAGAGAATATGGCGAGACGAGTGCAAACATGTATAGATGCTGGTGGAGAACACTTCCAACATTTTCTCTGAGATGTAGATAGTGTAATGTAATCTCCCAATTGTGTATTATATTCTCCCAAAGTTGCACGTGTGTCCTATTATTTATTCAAAAGTTATGGTCTTTTGAAATGGTTCAGGTTTATATGGATCACATATAACCTATATAATAGGTAATAGGCGGATAGCATATATCATAAAATATGTATGTAAAATTAATTACAAAATAGGATGTTCATCCAATGTCGGGATGTCGCAAGTTCTTTCCCGACAATGCTCAACTCTCAAATTTCGAACAGGCTAAAAATATTCCAATTGATCTGCCTCTTATATTTCATTTAAACTGTGTTACTCATGACTCAAAAGAATTGCAATTCCCTCATTGCTTCTCTATTCTTTTTATCAAAGACGTAAGTCCAATTGTTATTTTTTAAATTACACAAACACTGAAAATAATTTATCAGTTAACTTAATATGTAAAAACCACGTATATTTGCATGTATTTAAATTTTAATCTTAAACTAATCTTTAAGTTCATCTTAACTCAAGCATATTAATTACTGAAAATCTATTCGTTTAAGTTAATTGATGGAAATTAAACGTTCGTTCACATTAGCCGTGTATAAGCTAAGGTTCTGGATAGATAGAGTGAAACTAAAAAATTGCAATGTCATGGCCGGGATTTGAACCAGGGACCTCCCGGTCTCCGTCCAGTTACTCTTACCCATTGTGCTACTATGTCCAATTTACCGTCATGACATTAAATTCTCCAATTGACTCATATATTTTCCCGGTAAATGACTAAGGGCTCTGGTATTCGAGATACACCGTGTGTGGCGACTTACGAGTAGTATTGTAAGTACTTGAGTCCCAGACTTCATCTTTAAACTCCTATTATTTAAGTTAATTGATGGAAATTAATCGTTTCTTCACATTAGCCTATATAAGCTAAGGTTTTGGATAGAGTCAAACTGGAAAAGTCGTATCTCGAATACGAGTGCCCCTAGTGGTTTACCGGGAAAATATATTAGTCAATTGCAGAATTTAATGTCATGACGGCACATTGACTATGGCAGCTTAATGAGTAAGAGCGACTGGACGGAAACCAGGAGATCCGTGGTTTAAATCCCGGCCATGGCATTGAGTTTTTCAGTTTGCTTTGTCTATCCAAAGCTATATTCATTATTTATATTTATTATTGATAAAACCAATTAAATTTGGAAACTTATGGAATTATTATTTGTAACATAAACTCAATTCATGTCAAAGTATCTAATGCAGAATTGAAAAGTTTTTTAATAAATTAATTGAATTACATATGCACATTTTGTCTTTAAGACAGGCATTATATAATTATATCGTATAATTTTCTGATTAATTTAATGGAAATTCGTTACAGTTTTTACTTTCTGTACTACCTTTTGGAAGCAGAAGATAGCGACAAAAGGGTTAAGAAAGAAGAGTTGGTATAAAATATTTATAAAATATTATTGGGAATGAAACAAAGAAAAGTTTTATGTCAAGTAGTACTCGAATTTTAATTCAATAAAAATAAAGAACTTTGAAAAATATTTGTAGAACATATACTACGAATATTAAGCAGGAAAATTATTGAATTCCACCTAAAAATGTGGTTTTGATCTTTCAAGAGAAATGCATCAATTTAGATCCTCATATATTTTTAAAAATTCTAAAAGTAGACTAAATAGCAAATTCAGTATTTAGGTTCAGCATCTTATAGAATGTGACACAAAGATTTTCAAGAAAATTTCCCCCAGACTACTCCTTACTTCTAATATTTTGATTTTCTCAAACATCACTCTAATGATCATTAAAATATCAAATGTTTAATAGATTTTCATGATAAATGCTTGAATTTTCTGTAATGTCCTCAAAAATCTCCCAAATTCTGGATGACTTTTGCAAATCTGATAAATTGAAAGAGATAGACAAAATCTTACTATACTAAAATACACAATTTACTTTTTTCAAATACATTTTGTGGGGAGGAAACATTTCTTCAATACTCTTTATTTGTTTGAATTTCCAAAACATTATACTCTTCTCAAAGGGAAATAAATATTTCATTTCATTTATCTTTTGGCAATCTAAAGAGAACTTGAATTTCAAATGCATCACATGGCGGCCAGATTTAAAATAGTTGATTTCCACTTAAAATCTCCCGAGCAGGATGGCTCACGCGGTTTCGTCTATGGCCCGCATTCGAAAGACCCGGGTTCGATTCCCGTGGCCGACCTACCTGACCCCGGGGTTTTCCCGGGTCGCTAGGTGAATGCTGGGTAGGTTTACATCCCCCGTATTTTCTGTCCCTCCATTTCATCTCCGTTATCATTTTATGTCATCTCTCATCTGGTGGTATCTTTCAGGGTAAAAGTGTCGGTGGGTGTCTTGGCGCTGTATGGCAGGATGATATGCTCTGAGGAAAACTACTTCCTCCTCCGGTAGGTCGGTTGCCGGTCTCAGCTCCTCTGCTGGGACCATTTCGGGACAGTCAGCCAGGGACCTTTGGGGATCGGATCGCCTGCCTGGTACCATTAGGTTTTGGCTGCTGGGCTCGTTGCCGTCCCGCTGTAGGAGAGCGAGTTTGTTGTCCTGGCCTGTCTGGGGAAGTCTCTATCCAAGTAAACTGTAGGGAACCTGCCCTCTGTACTGTCGTGGCTACTTGGGTCTGCCACCCTCTGTCTCTTTAGCCTCATCCTTCCTCCCGGGGGCATTGGATGCATAGGAACAATGGGCCCAGCATGGTGGCCTACGTACCGAATCCCCTCCGTAATGCAATCCCAATCCCACTTAAAATCTACTCTACTCCCCTATATCCCATATACCTACAAAAAAATTAGCAATAAGATAATGTTTATATCGATTAATATGAAGTAAATAAAGGAATAAGTGTTTGTAACAATAGTTTCTACAAGAATACAGAAAGTTGAGTGAGTGCAATATGTCAGATTTAAAAGAAAACGTCCTTGTGTATGTATGTGCGTCTGTGAACAGCATAACTCTAAAACGAGAAGTCTGTTACATACCAAACTTAAAATAAGCTGTATGAATAAAATTGACCCAATAAAAGAAAACGAGCGGCCTGGGTTCGATCCCAGGCTACTGCAAAGTGGGATTTGTGATGGACAACATGGCGCTGGGATGGGTTTCCTCCGGGTTCTCCGGTTTCCCCCACCATCATTCCACCAATTGCTCCATCCTTCATTCATCTCAGGCGTTGGACCGACCCCTCAACCCTAATTTCATCTCAGATGCTTCGGCTCCCTCGCTCTGGGAGAACCCAAGCGCCTCTTAACATCAGCACTGACGAGAAATGGAGAAAAAACAAATAATAAAAGAAAACGAGGTTCGATATGTAATTCGAAGTTCAAAAAATCAAAAAGATTCATGACTAACAAAACAACAGATCGTTTTAAATAAATGGGAATAAAGTATTTTAAGAAGTTTAACTAGGACCATCAATCCAGTCATAAGGAATGACACCACTCAGCCAAAGTGGACTCAAGTCATTTATAAGTGCAATATATCCAAAGGAAGATATAATAATTCTAATGAATTATAGTGACGTCAGTGATTTGGCACCAATGAGTAGCATACTCCTTAAAATAATCAAAATAAGATTAGAATTCTTAATTTTATGTACACAGCTTTTTTTTCAGATAAATGTGTAATACCTATCAGAAAATGTGTGAGGGGTGTTCTGGTTTCTGGAGGGGTAAGAGGGAGCAGTAGCACATGGCACCTCACGATGATGCCATAAAGATCTACATTGCAGATTAACTGCCGTGTTCCTCTCACGAGAATGTGTTGTAAGGAACGTGTTTGACGTCACCATAGTCGTCACAGACACGTTCAGAGAATAGCAGGCTTCTTCGCACTTAATAACTCTAACTCACTCGCTGACTTATTCTCGTACTCACTGTCTGACTTACTCCTTATGTGGACGTTAGGGATGTCCATACTATTCCAGTACGTTTGAGATGAGAGTATTTCAGAAGAGTAATTTAGCGTTTTCACGCTGGATGAGCTTTAAAATAAATAACGTCCTCCAACTTCAACTCATATCGAATGATGAAATGGGCGAAATGATGCTCAAATGGTTCCATAGAGTTACCCGACATTTATCTTTCAGAATTAGAGAAAGCCCCGGTAAAAGTACTATCTAGATAGCTCGCTCAGACCGAGATTCGAACTGGAGACCTCCTGAGGCAGGCAGAGGCAGATATCTGTTTATGATTCCGAATGTCCAGCGCCAGCAATTCTCCAGCCGTTGGCCATATTCGCTGCTCATATCCGCAATTTATGTCCACTCCAGCGTGAAAGCATCGGTCTTAATGGTAGGATCAACTCAAAGAGTGTAACAGGATAACTTAGTTGCACACTTAACATAATTACTAATAGTATAGCAGATGTTATAGCATCGTCTTTTAACACACTTGTAATGAAACAGCTAACGTTTCCACAACTGAAAATGTATACTGGGACAAGCAAATCTACAAATTAGTTAAATTGACCAACAATACCTCATGTCTCTAGACAGGTCTTTTTTTATTTTTTATATTTAAATAATATATATTCCTTGTTTAACAACTTTTTTTATTATTTCCGTTTATTTTACTGTTTTCTTTCGTTTCACACACATACACGATACACATAAACACCCATTCCCAGGCTGGACTCGAACCCGTGACCGTCTACGCGGCGGAACGCTAGAGACATACGCTCTAACGATCGTGGCTACGAGGGCCGGCATTGCAATTATCTGATTCCTAAATAATCCGTCTGCAGTAAACGTGGCTTGAACATCTTGCGTGTACTAATGTTCTTACTATTTTGTAATATTAATAAATAATTTGGGTTTAAATTAGTATTAAGTTCAACATTATTATGATTTTAATTTGCAGTTTTATTCGTTTACATTTAATGCTTTATGGTTTTGAGTTTCTTTATTGGTAAGTAGTAGTAGTGGTGATGGATTATTCGAAGGGAATTTAGCAAATCAACCGGACTAGATCTATTGTACCAATGCCCACAGTGAGGCGTCCCCGGGAGGGAGGATGAGGTGAGGGGAGACAGAGGTGGCTGACCCCAAGGAGTCACTACAATACAGAGGGCGAGGTCAGTACACTTTACCAGATAGAAACTCCCCGGCGGTGGGCTTAGGACAATTGTCATTCCACCTGCCGTGGCCCCGAAACAGTCACGAGGCCTGTTCGGAGACCGGAAGCCATCTCCCCACAGCAGCATACTCCAGGCAGGCTTACACAACCGGCATCTCATCTGCCATGCACCGCCGAGTCTCCCGCCGACACTTCTACTCTGAAAGAAACCACCAAATGAGAAATGACATGAAATTATAATGGAGGTGGAATGAGGGACAGGGGATGTAGTAAACCTATCCAGCATTCGATAGCGACCCTAGAAAACTCCCGAAAAAGAACCGGGGTAGGTCAGCCACGGGAATCAAACCCTGACCTCCTGAATGCGGGCCATCCCGCTGGTTTTTTTATTGGTAAACTACAGGTAGCTATATATTTCAACGCAAATAGTTTAATTTAATGTGGATGAAATAAGTATTTTACACGTTTGATCTAATCCTGTACAAATTACGAATTACTGTTTAACATGGAAGTTTTAATAGTTGGTTCTCTTTGTTATTCCATGTAGCGAATAGAAACATGTTTTGTTATTAACATCACCTCTCCTTCATTTGTTGTTGTGACTCTGAAAAGGGCCCGTTTTTTATTAACAGCGTTGTAATCTTCCAACGGCAGTGATTAATTCACACTTGACGCTGTTGAATGGAACTTCTGACTCGGTGTAGTATGGCAGATGTAATGTATGGACGCACTACCATATTACTTTGGCGAAGGTTTCTTGATCGTCTAGCTTCTCTGCGTAAACGGTTTGCTTTAAACAAATAGGTCAACAGCATTGTACCAGGTGATCTGGCTGGCCAGAGAACTGGTCCATGTCTTCCTATCCAATAAACAGAATGTTTTGCATTTAGATATTTGCAGATAATCATCGACCTGTGCACAGGAGCATCAGTGTGCTGAAACTACATCATTCGGTGACACATTCTCTAGTAATAAGGGGAATTCATTACGTAGAAATTCTAGGCAGCATGCTCCTGCTGGATGCCCTTCGATGAAGAATGGTCCAACAAGGTGGTCGCCCAAGATTTCACACCAGATATTCACTCTCCACTGCTCAAGTATAGATATCCCCTTACCCATTAGGGATATCTACACTTCAATATTGATATCATGGCGATTTACAGTCTCATTTTTTGAGAACTTCTTTATTCAGAAAACAGAATTCTGGATACCAACCCATACCATTTTCGGAGTAAGCAAGAAAAACTGCTAAGCTTGTTAGTTGAGGAAGGAGATGTAGAAATACGTCAAGCACTGCCCGTTTCTCTTTCACAGTTCTGTAACTTTGATTCCTAAAGAATTTTGGTTTCAAAATATATAGTTTACAACTTTTCTCAAATAACGAGTTACTCATTATCCTGAACGGGCAAGGTGGCGCCGCAGTGATATGTGTGACTCTAATTTGGTAAATTCCGCATGCGACCCACGGTGACCCATTGGTTTTTCATGGTTTCCCCATATGTGAGCGTTTCTTCTTCTCCAGACTTTCCTCCGCCTCATTTCCCCAATTGTCACCTGTTTCAGGGCTGTAAGACCAAGCGATAGTGTTCAGACGGTTGGGCGATGGATATGAGCTTTGTAGAGACATCTTCTCTACCGTCAGAGAAAGTAATGGAACCGTGAGCGGACTTCAATAAGTTCTAACTGGAAACGTTAAGAAACCCATGCTTTTGTCCGTTGTAATCCCAATCTGATCACCCTTCGAGTCCCTCCCTCCCGGGGGTTATTGATAGAAGCAAAAAGAGCCTACTTTCGGTGCTTCGGTTCTTCGGTCGTCATAGCTTTACCTTTACTCAGTATTTCTCCTTTTATAATTGAATTCTCGTACCGTGTTATTTTTCCCTACTGTGCTATCATTAAACCCCTAGAATTCATAAAATCTACAAAAATACAAGTGTCACAGCTTCTAGATTTTAAAGTGGTTAAAACAATAGTAAAGACTATTATAAACAATTTACTTGAATTAAATATTTACACCTATCTTGAGACAGGATTAGTGCTTAGTCAATTAAGATTCCTGTTGAAAAGAAAATAAAACACACTAACAGTGAAACTAGGGTTTTGTCTTTTAAAGAAAAAGGTTGTCTATTTCTTGTAAATAAATGACGTTGCACGTTCTTGTCCTCATAAATGTGCTAGATATATTAACCCTCTGTAATGTGTTTAATATAAAGTATTTAAAAATTGAGAAAATTAACCCTTTCACTCTAATGGAGAGTGTATTCATCGAAGCACCTCTTCTTTTGTAGCTGTCTTCTGTGCTTCAATTTACCAGAGCTATTCAATAAAGAATTATCACTTTTTTGACAACGTACCTTTACTCAACCTCACAATCTTGATGGTCCTTCTCAAAATAGTCTCCCCTGAATGCAATGCACTTGTCCCAGCGTTTCTGTCAGTCTTCAAAGACATGCTGGAAACCATTTTTGAGAGGTCCTTCAAAATCTCTTCCGCAGCCTTCACCACTGCTTCTGATGATGGATAATGCCTCCCACGAAGACGTTTCTTCAAGTTAGGGAATAGAAAAAGGTCACATGAGGCTAAATCCGGACTATAGGAAGGGTAAGGGATGCACTTCACGTTCAGTTTTGCAAGATATTCAGCAACAACGCTGGCAACATGCGGCCGCGCATTATCGTGGTGCAGCATCTAGCCTGCTTCACGGAAATGTGGTCTTCTGAGCCTGATATGGACTTGCAATGTTTTCAGGACATCCCTGTAGTATTGTCCAGTTACTGATGTGTTTGTAGGTACAACATGCTGATAAAATATTCCATGAATATCAAAGAATGAGATGACCATAACTTTCGCAGCAGAAGCAATCACTTTAGCTTTTTGGGGGGTTGGTGATGAAGGAGATTTCCACACTGAGCTTTGCTGTTTGCTCTCAGGATCAAAATGATGTAGCCATGTTTCACCAGTAGTGATTACGTGTGAAAGAAACTCCGGATCTTCCTCTTTCTCTAACTCTAACCTGCATGCGAATGCCCTTTTGTTCGGGAATCAACAGTCGTGGAACCCATCGATAACACAAAAATTCCTCATGTGTAATGTTTCTGTCACCAACGTGGCACCCAATGAAATGTTCAGTATTTCAGAAAGTGGTCTTAAGGTAATTCGTCGATCCTCTCTCACAATGGCAGCAGCAGCAGTGTTGATGTTTTCTTCCGTAAGAGCAGTAACTGGAGCACCGGGTCCACCTTCCTTTGAAATTGACTGTCTCCCCTCTTTAAACATTTTAAAGCACCTTCGATCTTTGCTGTGGGAAGAACAGTCTCTCCATAGGCCTCCTGTAACATTGTATAGGTCTCAACTGAAAATTTGTTGAGACGAAAGCAGAATTTCAAAGCTACACATTGTTCCTCGCGTGTTACCTCCATTGCAACGGTAGGCGAATCTGAACATGTCTGGACTGTCCTGGTTTTCACAGGCGGGAACCAGAAGTACCAACAATGAAACTACTACGGCGTGTTTGTTTTTCATTAAACTAACAATATAATAGGTTGAATTTTAGTGCGAAAAATTATGACCGTAAAAAATTATGATCATTCTTTATTGAGCAGCCCTTGTATTTATTTGGTTGTGTCTTCCCTCGTGACGATAATTTGTGCCTACTCTAGGATGTCTTTTTATTGCTCGTTCGTTATTCAATGAAATCCACCATTTATATAATTTTATGCCCTTATTACTTCTCTCTATTAAATTACCCATGACAATACTAGCTCTGCTGAATATTGATTACGAAAACGGGATTGGGTCAAACAACAACGTATCGCACAAAATATTACCATTCTACATGTCCCATCCTGCTTTCCCAGAAAGTCAGAAGCAGCCTGATCGACAATGAGTTGAGCTAGCATACTTATTGGCAAATACAAACGAGCAGAATAATCAGTATAAGCACGTAAAGATTGAATACCACGTAATCGCTAGTTGCTCTAAGTACAGACCAGGGAAGAAGTTAAGCACTTTGATTTATATTGCTTGCCTTTTTCATTTACAAACAATAAGCTTGTATTCTGGACGGCTCATTTACAGAGACATAATCGCCATGACAAATTGAACCAACATTGGTAGATACATTCAACCAGAATGTTATTACACAAACAGATTTTCAATGATCTAAAAATTTCAAAGGTGTCATGTTTACATTTGCACACATGTTTACTAAATGAAAAAGCTGCAAATTCATGAGCCATCTTAATTATACTTTCATTATCCGTAATTCCAAATTTGTTTGTCATCGATTTACGCATTGCTTCGAATGGGTGATTAAATATGTGGCATAAAAAATGCCGCAATAGGGAAGCACTGAACATGAGGCCGCTGTGCTTTTATAGCCCTTCTGGAGAATAATGAAATTAAATTTCAATGAGTGAATGTAATTAACTTTTGCTTTTCTTTTTATTCGCTATCGTGTGTTCTGTTGTCTGTGAGCTTATACTCGTTAAAATTCATCAGCTTATAGTCCTCCAAAAAGTAGGGATCTGTTAATGGGATTAACATTTTCAGGATTAATCTAATGTACCTATATGAGAGATAAAGGCATGTTCTAGGATACCAGAAGTTTGGTTTTGCTACGAAGGAGCTACAGTCAACGATTTAAATAATGCAATTCCTTTAGAACAGTTTTTAACGTAACATTCTGATACTGTCCCTGTTGGGCATAACATTAGAATAATAACAGCAAAAGTCATATTAAATGTATAATTACGGGCGGATAGATATCACGCTTTGAATTAAGCTAAATTATAACAAATATAGGGTTAATGATCTAATATACAGGTGCAGAAATTAAACAGATAACACCAATACACATATTTTATAGCATGCACGTGAACCCAACGTGTAAAGAGAGTCAGAAAAAAAGAACACTTACCCTCACAGGAATGTTCCTTGTGTTGAGCCGACAAAGGGGCATTGTTCAAGTATCGCTCAAGGCTAGACACAAGCGACAACTCGTCGCCCGTCTTAGCTATGATTTGCACATGATACGTGATGTAGAGAATAGACACCGGTATTTAAGCTACGATTTTGCACGCGTGATTCTGCATTAAGTACCTAGACTGTCGGTAAAAGAAAGTTGTATGAAATACATACCTCAGTAACTCAAAACTGCGATGAAATTTAAGAGTAGGGATGAACACAACCTATAAGGAAATTAATTTTTCTTTCACACTAGCCGTGTGTAGGACGCACTATGAAAGCTAGAGCCATACTGAAAAATTCAATGCCATAGCCAGGATTTGAACCACGGATCTTCTGGTCTCCATCCAGCCGCTCTAAACCATTGAGCTACTATGGCAACGTGCCAACATGACATTAAATTCTCCAACTGACTCGTATTTTTTCCGGTAAACCACTAGGAGTTCTCATAAACACATGAGACAGCTACCTTAATGGTGACTTACTATGCTGTAAGTACTTTAAGGTCCAGGCTTTATAGTTCGGACCAATATTAGGTACAGTTAAAGGAAATTAATTGTTCTTTCACACTAGCCGTGTGTAGGACTCACGTGGTAGGACACACTTTGTTTTGGCGAGTGAAAGTTGCAACACGTACTAAAAGTTCATCAAAGTCCGTGTTCGCGAATGGACAGAGCAACACACGTTAGGTGGTTATCGAACACTCTGCATTAGCGAGTGAAAGAAACAGCACACATGACAACATCATCAAGATTTTACCAAACTCTGTTGTTGTATAGTCCTCCGGAAATACTCCAATGAACGAAGTAATGCTCTCGCGACGTCCAGAAACGACAACGCGTACACGGCCTCATACATCACTAGGCGCGTCCTAGAAATTTACAAGTTAACTCGCGATTGTGATTCAAACTAGCCTTCATGTCACGCGCACAGCAACTGGCAAATCCTAAGTCTCGCGCCTAATGTGCGAGTTACACCAACACAACAGTGACGAGTGGGGAGGGCGACTTGTGTAAATAAACTTGCCATTCAACGGTCGTGGTATCTTCTGTGTGGTAATACCCTTACACTGTCAGGACGCACCCACTCCCTGAAACCAAATAAGAGAGAATCCATGCAGACCCACCCTGAGAAAAACCCTAACCTGTTGTAAACCTCCCATCCGTAGCCCTCACCCGCCACATAGTCTATCATATGAGGTGTTGAGTGCCGGGAGAGCTCAACGAGGTACTTAACGAATAAGTACCGCCTCAATTCACCACAGGATATTAAGTGAACAAGCAACAAAAGTTTATGAGGGAGATGCGTGATTTTGTGGTGTAAAGGTCACAAGCAGAATTGTTCTATATTTACAAATAATAATAATAATAATAATAATAATAATAATAATAATAATAATAATAATAATAATAATAATAATAATAATAATAATAATAATAATAATTATAATAATAATAATAATAATAATAATAATAATAATAATAATAATAATAATAATAATAATAATAATAATAATAATAATAATAATAATAATAATAATAATAATAATAATAATAATAATAATAATAATAATAATAATAATAATAATAATAATAATAATAATAATAATAATAATAATAATAATAATAATAATAATAATAATAATAATAATAATAATAATAATAATAATAATAATAATAATAATAATAATAATAATAATAATAATAATAATAATAATAATAATAATAATAATAATAATAATAATAATAATAATAATAATAATAATAATAATAATAATAATAATAATAATAATAATAATAATAATAATAATAATAATAATAATAATAATAATAATAATAATAATAATAATAATAATAATAATAATAATAATAATAATAATAATAATAATAATAATAATAAATGGCCTAATTTGTCCCTTAAAGGGCAAAGGCCTCCTGCTAGACGGTAGCTTTGTTTCACTAACGTGGTGAGCTACTCCGTGTTAGGTTGTCTAGTGTTTGTCTAGTTTGAGTTGATTTCACTGTCACCTTGATTAATTTGATTTCACTAACACTTTGATTATGTTAACTTCACTGTCAATGAATCAATTTGTGATGTTCTTTGTGGGCTGGCACTGTCTTCATTTTGTAGTCGACTACCACTTGTTCTTCATGCTCCTCTGCTTCTTGATGTTCTGGACCATTGCTGACCTGCTTGTGTTATGCAGAAGTGTGCCCACCTCATCCTTGGTCTGCCTCCGTGCCGGTCCCCTGTGCGCGGGTACCTGAGCGTTGAGGCGTATTGACCTTCAGGTGACCAGCGCTGTGATCGTCTCTTATCGGATCTTATCTGGTTGATTAGAACAGTGAAATATTAGTAAGTTAATGAACAGTAAGTTACGAAACACAAATAGAGCGATTGGAAGTTGCGTGTGTCTATATGATATGTTTTCTCGCGCCTGTCGATGTATGACACATTGCTGTCCAGAAGACATGCTTATATCTGAACGGACTATACATACACTGGACTCGCCGTGTATGTGCGATAAGCTGAGGTAACCATTTCTGTGTTGCGAATTTTTCCCAATACGCTTTCTCGCTTTGCCATGATGCCCACGACAAGAAGGCTAGAGGGGGGCTGAAGGGCAGGGGAGCTTGAACTGTTTATCTGCTCCGGTAAGGATCTGTTTACTAGGAAATGAGTGCGTGAGAGTGCATATGAGTCACCCATGCTGCCAGATCTAATGTTTGTTGCAGTAAACGCAGCGATAGATATTATGTATGGGTAAGTTATGTGACAACGCTTGTGTATTCTAAACGAACCTTCCATCCTTGTCATACTGGGAAGGTAAGCATAAACACCGTTGGGACAGCAAAAGTGATTACGCTAAACACTTCTCTAGCTTGCTTTCTTGTCGTGGGTCTACAGTATGTCTATCTTTCGTCTTTTATCCGCGCGATGTGGCCTTCCTACTTCACTTCAGTCTGTTTGCTCAACGTTTGTTCTTGATGCCATTTGGGACAGCTACTCATTGGAAATTATCTCTTATAGTTATTCCCAATATCTTCCTTCCATCCTCCATTTTAATATTTGTAACACATTTATCTGTCTATTTGTTGTCGACTATGTTTGGCATCCATAAAGTAGTGTTAAGTTGACGCAGGTTTCTAGTACGTCGAATTTTAATCTTCTGTTGATTGTCTTGTCCAGGAGTAAGAACTGGAGGGACCAGAAGGATTTCCAAGCTAAGAATATTCTTATTATAATTTCTTTTCCGGTCTTGGCTTTGAAGGAAATTAGTTGGTCTAGGTATATGGTAGCGTTGTTCCGTCAACTGAAATTTGGATCTCCTGCCTGTCATCAGCTATATTTTTGTCATGTTCGTAGATAGTCCTGCGGATTTGCTTTGTGTACCGAGTTATTGGACCATTGACTGTAATTCTTCTGGTGCTTTTGCCAACAGGACTACGTCGACAGCGAATCTTAGGTCTGTTAGGTGACTTCCGCTTATGTTTATTCCCTGTTGCTTGCTCCAATTCATTATTCTGAATACATTTTCCAAAATGCTTGTAAACGTTTTGGGAGATATTGGGTCACCTTGTCATACTCCGCGTTCTAGACGAAATTATTGGCCTTCTACTTCTGTTCTTAGCCAATTTTTATCTATAAATATTACAAATAATACTCATTAATATCGTTATAAATTCAAAAAAATATTTATTTTCTTCTTATAGGTTATATTTAGAATTAAATGTTTATCAGAAAATATCAATTCAGTTTACTCCATTCAGTGAAATATTCTGTGATATTAAAAATGTTGTTTTTAAGGTTAAGGTATACTGGTACATTAGTGTTCATAAATCAGTAAAACCTATTAACTTTGCTAATTTAACTAAAACATTACTCACTTTTGATTCAGTGTGAAGATAGTCCTTTATTAGCTAAATTCACTTCATATATATTTGTTTTCAACTGACTTAATTGGGATCCACATTAATATTATTTTTATGTGTTCTTCTTCTTCCTCGCAAGGCCTTCATACCTGTTCCGGAGCTTACAAAACTGGTCGATCCATTTCTTTCGTTGTCTTCCAACACTTCGTCTTCCTGAAGGTTTATAAATAAGGCTTCCCGAGGGTATCTTAAAAGGAGCATTCGTAGACAAGTTCTTTCCATCGTTTTTGATGCCTCTGAATTTCGTCAGTAATACTTTCTTCCGTTAACCTATATCTTCTAGTAATTCCCAATAATGGTAGTAAAGGTCTCATTTGAGCTGCTTGACTTTCCTCTGTCCACGCTGGACAAGAGTACATCAACACTGGTTTACATATTACACTGGGGAGTGTTTGGTTTTATTTCTATCCTCATGATTTTACCAAAATGTCGCCTTATGCATCCATTTAATCGATTATATGTTTCAATATTCTCTTCAACATTTACTTGGGTGTTGAGAATTAATATTTTTAACCTAAGTACTTGAATGTTGAAACGTATTCTATAATTTCCCCACCAAAAACTATTTTGACCCTTCTTTGTTCTTTCCCTATCATTGACATGGATTTCGTTTTTCTTCCAGAGATTCTCATACTGTACTTTCTTTCAATTTCATTCCATTTAGTTACTGATCTTCGCATTTCCATTTGATTTTCTGCTAATAATATCTGGTCATCTGAAAAAAGGATTGTTTATACACACATTGTTTACAGTTATCCCTTTTGTTTTAAAGTTTTCTCTCCATTCTTCTATAACTATCTTAATCCTTCACATTTCTGTATTAATCCTCTATTAACTTCTGTACTTTTATCCATGAAACTTATGATTGCTTTAGAATATAAAGACTTTATATCATTAGTTATATGGTACTTTATATTCTTCCGTCATTACTCTCCACAACTTTCCACATTGTACTCTATCGTACGCCTTAATATAACCTAAAATCAGAACACAACTTTTTAAATTATTTTCATTTCTCTTCTCTAAACTGTGTTTAATGGTAAGAATAACATCAACACATGACCTGAGCTTTTTAAAACCATTCTGTTCTTCTCCTAATCGGTTCTCTATTACACAGCACAGTTTTTTCTTTGAAATAGCTCAATATAGTTTATATGCTGTGTTTAGAAGAGAGATTCCTCTGTAATTTGTACATTCATTTTATTTTCATTTTTAAATAAAGTTATAACTTTGACATAAATGGATCCCCCTTCACTACAAATCAGGTTGAAGAGTTGTACTGGTCTATTTTTTTAATTTATTTCCTCCATATTTCAACAACTCCATATTAATATTGTTACTGTGTGGCATTGTTGTGCTGCTGCCACAGGCCGGAGCTGGGTGCTTGACAGAAGAGAAAAAGACAGAGAGAGGCTCCAGAACGTTCTGCCCATTGTTGCTAAAGTTCTTGAAAGGTCTGCGGCTTTCTAGAAACAATGGCTGTGGAGGTATAAACACCCACAAAGTCTTAAGAGCAGCAGTTGTTTGTTGGTTATTGCGACAGTCGATGATTGAAGTGTACCGCGGTGATTTCTTTCAGTTGTTTTCGTGTAGCAAAACACCGAGTCAGCCTCGAAGACAGCTGACTGTTAATTTCACCTATTTTTACTGAAACAAAATTTGTTCTAAATTTCTGCAAATCATTCCGAATCTACGTAACCCACACAGTCACAATATTATCTATCTTTTCCTGCGGTTTTTTTTCTACTTTCAAAGCTTCCTCTGCCCACCTCGATAGCGTAGATGGTAGTTCAAGAGGTCCCGAGTTCGAATCTCGGTCAGGGTGAGTTACCTGGATAAGGTTTTTTCTGGGGTTTTCTCTTATCCTAAAAGACGCATGTCGGGTAACTCAAAGCTCCCTGGGCCCATTTGAGCATCATTTTACCCTTTCCATTCATCGTCCGATAAGACTTAAAAAGTTAAAGGACGTAAATTAAAAAAAAATAAAGCTTCCTCTAATTCTTCTCTTGTTATCTGATTCTGTTCGTTCAAGCTTTGTGCAATAGTTTTCTCTTCTCTTTGTATATTAATTCTCTATAATTCTGTATCCGTTGTTCCTCATTTATTACATACATTCTAACTCTATCGATTTCCTCTTCTCTTAAACGTTTTAATATTCTAAAACCGAAGCATTTGTCTTGAACATCCCTTTCCATTCTAGTTACAAACTGATTCCAACTTTCTCTGTTATTCTGTCTCGATAGCTTCCTTACTACGATTCTTTGCTTTTTTATACCTTATGTGGTCTTCCATTTGTTAATTATATACAAAGGCAATTCACAATTTCACAATAAAAGGGTAAGAAGTCCAACAAAAAATTGGCAGTTTTGTTCTTAAATAATTGAATATAATTTTCTTTCTTTCATTTTTTCTTTCCTGCTAGAAGTCTATCCTTGATAATTGGATGCATACCTGCGACTTTCATAATAAAATAGTTCATGGTTGCCCCATTATTAATTAAATGAAGACAGGTACAATAATGTAACTTGCATTGGTGTACATTATCTCAAAATGAATTTGATAACCTCTTCTGGTTTGCCAGAGAAAATGTAAAGCATTTAAGGAATTTAATGTCGCGTTGGCATATTGTTATAGTGATAAGAACATTGCACGAAACCCCACGTTCCACTGTTCAAATCTTATGACATGAACTTTTCAGTCTCATTTTACAGCCTGCACATTTTAAAGTATAATGATTACTTATTAATAGAAAAAATAACAAAATGATTCTTATTGTTGTCCTCTCAAATACGTTCAAGTTGTATTCTAATATTACTGTAAAACTGAAAGCACCTTTGTACGGTTTTTATGATAATGTTAAGTCTAGAGATTCCGTTTAGTTGTCGATTTTTCAACATTTGTTGCTTATAAAATAAATGTTAGTTTATCTTATTTGCTACTTGTTTACGTATCACTTGACAGTAGTTCAGTACCTTTAGTATTATTATTGTTACTATACCACAAGAATGTATGGACTTAGCAGTATATTATATAAGTTAATAGTTAATTCTTAATGTTTATTGTTGTAACAAACATTACCTTTTTGTTTGGAATTTATTAAATAGGTATGAGCAATGGATTCGCCACCGTCACATATATCCTTTGTTTATTATTTTTCACTTTCTTCTTGTCGTTGCTAATGTGTTTTCTCATTTCTTTCTCTACTTCCCTTTGTCTTTTTTCTTTCCGCATTCCATTATTACCAAAAGCACGTGCTTTCACAGTATAGTGCATAGGATGATGATGAATGAAGAATTCAAAGTTACGACCAATTCTAGAGCAATAGGGAGTGTCGGCAGACACAACGTATGGGGCTACCTAACGTCTCTGGTTTGTGCATTCCGACACAACGTCTGCTCGATATCACCCGACACATGTTTCCACTAAAGACATAATGACTAGTGTCATTATTTTCGCCTTTTGTACTTAACAATTACAAAATAAAGTCTTGTTAGCATACTTTTGTTTAGTTTAGGCAAATTAAATCATATTTTCTTAAACTTCTGAGATCAGCTCAACATGTTAATGTGCAAATTAAATAATTTAAGATCTTTATAAAATAAGAAATATACGACAGCATCCTTAAATTACTAGATAAAAAAACTCCAAATTTACAAAATCTTCTAATTCAACTTTATTGTAACTATATTTTAAAAACTCAATCCCTTTTAAAATTTAGAACACACAATATTGGTTGAATATGAATAGCAATAACATATCGGGGAAAAAATTATACTTATCTTGAAACGCTTTGTTTTGTGGCCGATAGAGCGCAGGCGTTGCTGTTTAAAATGAAAAGTTGTCAACATCTGAACGAAAATGGATAGAGAGAGGTTCGATCTAGGGAACGAAGGTGAAATAGAATGTTTTAATCCAATTCAGTATTAATAATTCACATATTAAATAGTTTATACATTCAGTTTGCTGTTGTTTCTGCGTAAAGCTTTGCGATCTGAGTCAATGGTCAGTCTCAAGCATTCCATGTAATATTTTAATCCAAGCACAAAAATGTTACATTTGTGAAATTAAAATATTAGCAGCATTGATTTTTCTGTTGTTTCCACGTAAATCTTTGGAAACTGAACGATCGAAGTTGCTAATATGCATCTTGCTGCTATTACTCACAAAACGAGTGAGAAGCAATAAAAACTTACCGTACCAAAGCACATGCTTTTCATGATGCATTTTAAGAAAACTATAATGTTTATATATTGCAGTTCATAAAGAATTGACCGACGCGAGTATAGCGAACATCATTGATGATGTGAGCTCTTCGGTTAGCTCTATATTTGTAGTTTTAAAAAACTGTGGTTTTATAATATATTGCAGTCATATTACCCACCGGTAATATGAATCTTGCTACTGTAATCGTAAAAAAGACAAAAGTGAAGCAAACGTTTTCCCCCTTTACTGATTTGAAGAACTAAATAAATCAATATTTTTCTGATTTAATTCTATTCATATGAGGTGGGGTGGGGTGTCAGCCAGGTAAATTCTGGAAAGGTTCATTTATTCCCTGAATGAGAGCCACATTAGCTCTTAAAAGCTTGGAAAACTTTCCGGAATTCACCTGACTGGTAGCCCGAGAGAAGATATTTTCATGTCTCCGCCAGGAAAGCTTCAAGTCATGATTTTATTCATATTTTGACACTTTCCTGAGCGAATGTGCAGTTGTAACAAAATGGAGACTGCATTTTTCATTTCCTCTAGGTATATGGTGTCTGAATACCGCTGGTGGTTTCCAGAGTCTCAAAAAGACCACATATAGTTTTCTTTAGTGTTTTAGGTGAATTTTCATTCAAGTCATTTATTCTACATTTTGGTTAGTTTGAGTTCAAGTTTACTTCCAGACTTTTGCCAACAGCATAAGTCGTTGATTAAAATAGAGCCAAGACAATACAAAGGTTGTATAGCAACGTCAAAAACACATACAAAAAATAACATTAAAACATTACAAAAACATATTACTATTATAAAACTCTGTAATACTGTACACAGGATTTGAGAGCAGTGTAGATTTAACTTTTCTTTTAAATAGCACTAGTGGCAGAACTTGGACATTGTTAGGAATACTATTAAATATATTTAAATATATAATTTCAAATTACTGTTGAACTTTACTGTATTTGCATTTAGCAATATAAATGCTATCACTGTTTCTTGTGGAGTAATTATGAACTGAAGAACACAATGTATATAAATCTATATTCATCTTAACATATAAGAGACAGTTCATAATAAACAAAGAAGGCATAGTTAGTATGCCCAACTCAATAAATAACGTTTTACAGTGTGTCCTAGACCTTGCTCTACATAGCTCTCTTCTGAAGTACAAACTTTTTATTAGATGAAACATGGTTTCCCCATAGTAAAATGCTGTAACACAAATGGCTATTTATGCATCCAAAATACCAAGTTTTTAGAGTGTTCAAATATAAGTATTTCTTTAAAATTCGTAATAAGAAAAGTCCTCTTGTTTGTACTTTAAGTATTGCAGTTGAACTACCCGCCGCAAATGGATGTTACTCGGCGATTTTCCTTTGACGTGTTTACAGATCGCAGCACAAGACACAGAAAGGGTGCTGCTCTCTGAAGTATAGTCAGTGGAGTACGAATGACAAGTGCCAACCTTTTAGTAGGATGAATCAGAAATGATTTTATGGATAGGTGTAAATTTAAGTATCTCAGATTAAACTTCTTCGGATCAGCAGTGTCATCATCAAAATGCAGCCCATCATTGAATTCGAAGAATGTCTCCGAGACTCACCAAAATTTCGGTAAAGTTTACAATAACACTTATTACAAAATGTTGGGAGGCACCTGCCTTAGATGACACATTTCAAATTTAAGGAAATTACAGTTAAAGTGTCATGAAGCCATTACAGGGGTTATTATTTTTAACCTACCGAATTTTTTTGGCAGCTCAAATACTAAACCGCTTTTTAATGCAGCAGGAAATAACTGTTTGTTTTTGCTTCATTGTATCATTTGATGAAGTATACAATTCAGAAGAGAAATTATGCTTAAACTTATTACAATTTTACCCATAGTATGGAATTTGGCTATATTAACCGCCGCTATTTGTAATGTGGCAGCAGTTTCTGCAGTAACTCATCAAATTACAGCAATAACGTTAGTGTAACAGGTGGCCCAGGCTTTTGTAGACAATAGAGGGTCAGTATTATGGCCTAGCTTTAGCACTAATGTTTAGTCTCTGTAAGCTTAAGTTCCAATCATATTTGGAATTTCAAGGCCAAACTTTTCAATTTGAAGTTAATCTTGGTTTCCTTTGGATGAACATATTACCTTGGTGTTCATCTAGTGAATTGAGAAATTGGCCATTAATTTTCTATTATGAAATATAGCTATCTGATTTTATGTTTAATGCTGCAAATAAAATCTTATTTTACTGGTGAAATATATACATTTTTTGTTGAGCTGTCTTACAGATAATTATGATAATTTTACAATAAACCTTATTGTGCATGACAGTTTGAGGAGTGCAGGTAATCTGCATAGGCCAGCAAGTAGCGTAAAATGTTCTGAAAAAATGTTACTATTCTGCAGCAAAAATGTATAATAAGTCTTCCATGCCATCTGAAACTATCAGGTAACTCTAATCGAGGTTTAGTCATTCTTATATACTCATTGCCAATATAATATGGAAGGAGAAATGCTTTAATATCTCGTTAATTAGGTAAATTTTCAATACATAGGACATATTGCTTGTGACGGTTGTTTACATTATTGCTGACTTACTGTAATTCATGTTCTGAGGTTTATACTTGAAATGATGGTGGTTCACGTATTTTCATTTGTTATTTTATAATATAAGGTAAAGAAAAAATAAAGGACTAGTGTATTAGTTGTGGTAGGTATATTACTAGTCATGATACATATGCCATAAATGTTTGACATGTTCACTGTCCCGGATGTTTGCTCACAGTGGGACCAATGAACAAACAAACAAAACAGCTTCAAATGTAATATCATCAACCTTGTCTGGCATCACACCTGTTATTTTATGGGAACCTTTCCCATTCTTTACTGGGCACATTTGACTGCACTTGCTGAGAATCAGCTTTAATTATATGGCCAGTCCATTTCATTGCACTTTAACAATTACAGCTATTTGATTCCATTAAGGTGCATGAGATAGGGATATAAAATCTGTTATAGGAATTAGAAGAATGACATGTCATCAACAGCATGCATGAAGCTTTACTCTTTTCCATATTTTAGAATTGCTTGTTCCATCTTCTACTGTGTCACCGCCTGCGGTGCCGTATGTAGTAAAAGCGGGCGTTAAACACTACACATTTCATTTCATCTTCTACTGTTCTTCCCATGTTTCTTCATTCCCATGACTTATATAGTTAAACATTATTTAGTTATTCTTCTCTCAAACATTCTCAATATGATTTTTCCTTTTTTATTTATGTAGTACTTTTTCTATCTGGTTCTTCCTTGTTTATACCTAACACTTTTAATTTTCTTCTGATTTCTTTACTTCTAATGTAATCTAGAGTCCTGCACCGTGGCATAGTGGGCTAAGGCATCATGCTTTGGTTCCCTACCACAGAATGCGGTGGCCCAGGATCGATCCCACCCCTGGGGTGCGGATTTTAAGTCCTGAGTAGAGGACCAGTGCCCACTCAGCATCATGAGAAAATTGAGGAGCTTATGATAGGTAAGCAAGCCAACTTTCCAGCTGTGGGTGCGAGATGCTGACCATATCTCCTTCCTGTATCGGTTGAATGATCGCCCACCTTGATATGGTCCTTGCATATGTGGGCGTGAGGCCGGCAGAAGGATTGGCAGGTCTTGACCATATGGGCTGTTGTGCCATGGGTTGTTTTTGTTGTTTAATGTGGTCTAGAAATGCATAACAGCTTTGGTTCTAAGAAATTTCATTTCTATTGATTCTGACCTCATATGACTGAGTGGCACATATAGTATATAATTCATGCAATAAAGAGTTAAGAACATAAATATCTGATATGTTGCATACACTCAACTTCTATGCTCACTCTGCTATAAACTATTCTTATAAAAACTTATTCCTCCTTGTACTTATTGAGATAAACTTTCATTATATATTTACATTTGGTAGCCATAACAAGAATACAATAAGCTAAAACAATAGTCAAATTTGCCAGAGCTATTGCTATGTGATTTTTAAAGTTTGTTTGCTTTGAATGAACACAGAAAATAGAAGAAAGTAGAGGAGGAAATAATAATTTTCGGTTATGTCTCATGGTACAAAAAATTATTTGAAAATTTTGGCTTGAACTTTTTTTATAGTAGGTAAGATTTGGTGTATCTCTTACATTTCACCATTTAATACATTCAAATTGAAGAGAAAACTTCAGAGTTTACTCCCATAAAATTGAAGATAATATAATCTTTCAAGGCATTTATCATTCCAGGGATTTAACAATGTCTGGATATAGCAGGCAGTATTTATGATTTGTCCTGCTTCAAGAAAGTTGACCAGAATGCAACCCTGTGCATTCCCAATGTTACTTTGTTAGCAGGTTGCACTATCTTCGCTTTCTTCTTTGATGGCTGAATCCATCTGGTGCCTCTCCAAAGCTTTTGACTCTGTATCCCATGATCATCTCATCTCAGAATTAGAGTACTATGGCTTCAGAGGACAAATTAATAAACTATTAACATCATATCTTAAAAATCGTTTGCAATGTACAGAAATAACTTGGTAAAAAGGGGATGTTATAAGCCACATTAAATCAGAATATAACTTAGTGAAATCTGGTGTACCACAGGGATCAGTACTAGGACCTATACTTTTTTAGATTTATATTAATGACTTACCTGAACCAGTAAACAGCAAGGTCATCTCATATGCAGATGATACATCTATAATATGTTGGAGTGAAGGAGAAGAAAGCTTAGAAGAAAAAACAACAAATGCAATTGGCGAAATATCTCGGTACTTTCTAAACAATGGACTAAAGTTAAATATAGGAAAAACAAAATTTATGGCATTTCAAAGCAATGATCTAAATATAAACATTAACAATATACCTTTGGAACGGGAAAGAAACTTTAAATTTTTGTGCGTTCATATAGAAGATACTCTAACCTACAGTACAAACGTAGACATGGTTTGTAATAAAATGAACTCGGGACTCTACCTATTACGACAACTAGCAAAATATGGGAATGTCAATACTCTTAAAACTGCATATTATGGCATTATCTTCCCACACTTAACATATGGTATTGAAATTTGGGCGGGAACAAGTAAAACCAATATGGACAGGCTATTAAAAGTACAAAAGAAATGCATACGAACCATGTACAACCTTCGTTTTCAACAAACATGTCGGGATACATTCAAATCACAAAACATCCTAACAGTAGTATCACTCTATGTATTCAAAACCATTATACTTGTAAAAGACCGAAAGCAACATAACATCGTCAATAAAGATTGCCATACATATGATACGAGGAGATCAACTGATTACCATAGGGTGAGCATGAATAAAACTCAAACTAATAAAGATCCATTTAAAATAGGAGCCATATTATACAATAAATTGCCATCTGTAATTAAGAATACTTCTGACTCAAAATTTAAACTGGTCTTAAAATCATACCTAATTGAAAAATGTTTGTATAGTATAAATGAACTGTAATATATATGTATGTAGTATAAATGAGTTGTATACCTATGTATACAATAAGGTTTGTACGTAATTTAGGCATTTTGATCTTTTTAAAAAACTTATACTTTTGTAAACAACTCTATATTTTGTAAATAACTTATGTATTTTGATCATTTTGTATTTTGACTGTATAGAGATAATTGACAGTGTCAGATGCTCTTGTAAGAGTCTATTGGCCGCAATAAATTATTATTATTATTATTTCATACTCTGGTGTTTTGTTTCATACTTGTAATGATAGAATCACATTTCATCACCTGTCACAATGCTCATTTCAAAATCTCTGAAGGAGGTTTTGTGTGATGGTTCTTCTCTGAAGTTTTTGATCCTAGGTAACTAAACATGGGAACCCGTGAGCCCAAACAATTTGATAACCTATACTTTCAATAATCTGTTTTGTAGTGGTTACAAGCCTACCTTCTCTAATGAGCTCATCAATTCTTTCCTCATTTGTTCCTTGGAGGCAGTTCAAGGGCCACCACTATGAAGTTCATCTTGGAATCTCATGTTACCATCCTTGAAATGTTTTGTTCATCTCCAAACACTACTGTTGCAAATGCACACATTTCTAAAGGCATGTTGAAGGCTGAGGTGAATTTCAGCATAGATTTTTACTGTTAACAAGGAATTCAATGACAACACACTGTTGAAATAAAACCTTGATGTTCTGCCATTTTGGAAATACTGCCTATGGCCACTTGATGTTACAATATGGCAATATGTATAAAGTTTGTAAATTATGATCCTTCAGTCATTTTTGTTACCTTTACTACTATGTACTATAGGTTGTAGTAGAAAAAGTAAAAAGTGATGATTTCAAGCCTACTGCTAGTAAATAGAATGGCTTTACCTTTTTTTTTTCATAATAGCAGATTATTGCAGAAAAGAAAGGAATAAAGAAATGAATTGCCATTACCATGCTATAGTAGCACAGCAAAACCTTGTTAACCTGGGCCAGTAAAAAATTATATTATATATATATATATATATATATATATATATATATATATATGTTTAGTGTAACAAATGAAGATTTATTTTGCAGACAGTAAATTGCTATTCTCAGTAGGTATATTACTTGAATTTTCTTGCCAGCGAGCAAATTAATTGCACTCGCCCCACCTGCTTGGAACTAGGCTGGAAGAAAAACGTTGATAAAAACATAGAAAAAGTTGTGGCTTGGTGTGTATGACTTGCCAGAAAACAAAATTGAAGATGAAGAAAAAGTAACTGTGGAAGATGATTTTGTAAACATTTTTAAAAATATGGATGGCTGTTCCGATGTTGATGAAGAATACATTGACTATGAGGTTATAAACCAGTTACAGAGGAAGGTGTTATTTGCATCATGCATTGTTACTGAAAATGAAAATTATTCACATTCACACAGTGTTGAACGTGCTGTGGTGCCCGCCTCGGTAGTGTAGATGGTAGCATGTCTGCCTCACGTTCAAGAGGTCCCGAGTTCGAATCTCAGTCAGGGTGAGTTACCTGGATAAGGTTTTTCCGGGGTTTTCCCTTATCCTAAAAGACGAATGTCGGGTAACTCTAAGCTCCATGGATCCTGGGCTCATTTGAGCATCATTTCATCCTTTCCATTCATCGTCCGATATGACATAACGTTGCAGGACGTAAATTACAAACAAACAACGTGCTGTGGTTATGACCCACGCACAAGCAGTAGCAAACAGAAAAATTGATGCTTTATTTTGAGAGTTAAGCCAAAACATTGCCAAATGAACTTCTAAGGTTAAAGTGGATATGAAATCACCCTGCTCGTAAGCAATACACAAAACTGAGACAGCAGAAGCTCACTCTGTTTTTACTGCCGACCTGTTTGTAGCTATGAGGGCTGATCAACAAAGACTGAGACTGATTGTTGTTTTTTTCCCCACAGATGTTTATTACTCAATTTCAATGTTTACATGATCATTATCAAAGTAGTCCCCTCCTACTTCAATGCACTTTTTACAGCACCTATGCCAGTCCTTGAATACATGCTGCAGACCATTGTTTCTTAGGTCATTGAGAATTGCCTCACTTTTGTTGAGCACTCCTTCAAAGTTTTCAGATCGAATGCCCTAAGCTTTGCCTTCAGTGATGGGAATAAAAAAAAATCACAGGTTGCAAGATCGATGCTATAAGGTGGATGCGGTACACAGGTAATGTTGAATCGATCCAGAAATAGCAAATCGAACTTGATTTGCTACATGAGGCTATGCATTGTCATGATAAAGTCGTCACGCAGTCCTAGAAAGCTCTGGTTGTTTCTTTGCAATATGCTTCCTTTGTGTGGTGGCCAATACTGATGTGTAGTGTGCTGCTGTAACTTTGTGGGAGGAGGAAGTGCATGCTGGTAAATAATTCCATTACAGTCAAAAAATGTGATCGCTCTTTCCCTGCATATGGAGCAACTTTTGCCTTTTTGGGGGGGGGGGGGGGAGAAACTGGCGATTTCCAACTGTGCTGACTTGTTTTCCTTCAGGATCATAATGATGCAGTCATGACTCATCACTGGTGATAATGCAAAAACTCATCCCTTCCATCAGCAAAGAGATGCATTGCCTCGGTTGTCTGGTATGCAAAATGCATGTGACATCTACAGAATAGAGCATTACTACCAACCTATTGATATGAGAGTACTGCTGCTTGCAGCCATTAAAAACCTGCTCTTTTGAAATATTTATGTTACAGATAGGAAAATATGACAAGCTACAGGACAAAATCACGCTCAGTCTTTGTTGATCAGCCCTCATATGTTGTGTACATTGCAAATACCTCTATATAGGCTACTGTAGTGTATGCATTGTATGTGCTTTTAGGTGGAAGTGTGCCAATAATAATTTCTAAACTCCATTAAAAATATTTCGGTGATGTTGTACATGTTTGTGATCGTTTTTCCATCATTCTCTGGATAACCCAGATTTTTGTTAACTCGGATCAGCCCTGGTCCCAGTTTTTTGTTTTAATTTATGTCCTCCAACTTTGTCATATCGAATGATAAATGGAACGGGTGAAATGATGCTCAAATAAGCCGAGTGTCAATAGAGTTTAGAGTTACCCGACATTCATCTTTCAGGATAAGGGAAAACTCCGGAAAAAAACCCTTATCTAGGTAACTCACCCTGACTGAGATTCGAACTCCGGACCTCATTGAATATGAGGCATAGATGCTACTATCTATGCTACCGAGGCAGGCAGGTCCCAGTTAATCGGGGTAAACAAGGTTCTACTGTATATCTGAAAGTGGTCTTAGAAATTAAGAAAAAAAAAATTTCACTCTTACTACTTACCTATTTTCAGGAGCTACTAACTAGGGAAGTTTTTAAATTATAAATTTGTTTGTTTCCAGTGCCACATTAGAGGAACAAGAAGCAGATATTGATCAGCTAGAGCAGAAATTGGATAAGGTAAGAAATATGTTATTTAAAGTGAATTGTTTTTGTATCTGTTGTTGTGATGTCCTGTATTTTTAGAAAGAATTTTCCTTACAGGTGCTAAAAATGTGTGGATTGATGGTGGATGTTGGAAAGAATTATGTTACTCAACAGAGGTAAGCATATCTACTAAACTCTTTGTACATTTGCATGCATGTTGCTTTTGTTTTTCTGTTTATGCTGTGGCTTGAAAGTGAAAGTGTGTATTATAACAAAATTGCATAAATGTTGATTATCAGTGTAGAATTAAAGATATGTTTGTTACATATATTTAAGAAAATTTAGAAATGACAATATTAGATAAGCATTCATGTTTAAAATTGAACTTAATTGTAAATGATATGTATTTGTTATATTGCATGCGAAAGGAGTAGCTTACTTAATCTGTAGGATACAGCGGAAACAATGTCATCCTCTGTGGTCAAGGAATAACATGCAAGCCTCTGGTTCTCAAAGTCATGGCTCTAAACCCTTTGGAGGACGATTAATTTTTTGATACACAAAAAAACTTTAGTGTGGCTTCCTTTGGAAGGAAAGTAAAGCGAGTGGTCTGAGTTGTAAATTTATGACATGTAAAAGAACCTCAAACTTGATGAATAGGCCTCTGAGCAAAATTAAGTTATCTTTACTAAAATTAGGCAAGTGAGTCAACCTTGTATATACTTTTCTCCACTTACAAGTTTTTTGATGTCAGCCACAGAACTGACGATAGAGGGGAAGTCCCCAGAAACTAGTCTTCATCAAAAAACTTGTAAGTGGAGAAAAGTATATACAAGGTTGACTCACTTGCCTAATTTTAGGAACAATGGCACTCCACTTTCTGAAATACTTCTTTTTATTCTATATATTAAGCTATCTTTCGCGCCCAATAAAGAATAGAGCGCTGAAAACCACAGCAGTTAAAGATTGTCCATGAATATAAACTCAGTTAATTAAGAAACAATACAGGGATTTTAACATAAACAATTTGAAGTACTTAATTTCTGTTCATTACTTTAAAGTACAGTTCTTTCTCCTCCCTTTCACAGGGTAGATTTTAAAATCTATTATATCCCAATTATAATTGTAAAATCTGTAATCCTTTTTTTTTTTTTTTTTTGTATTAGTTAATGCTCATGCTAAATCTAATAAGGCCCACCTCGGTAGCATAGATGGTAGTGCATCTGCCTCACGTTCAAGAGGTTCCGAGTTCGAATCTCGGTTAGGATCGGTTACCTGGATAAGGTTTTTACCAGGGTTTTCCCTTATCCTGGAAGACGAATGTTGGGTAGCTCTAAGCTCTATGGATCCTGGACTCATTTGAGCATCACACCAATTTCATTCATCATCCGATATGACTTTAGGTTGGAGTACGTAATTTGCCAAAATAAAAAAATCTAATATAAAAATATTAAAAATATTAAACTGCTGTGGCTCAGAATTTCTGAAACATTTCTATAAGGATTCCTTGCATTCTTCTAGCTTTAAATTATATATTGTAAAAGTGTATATTACCATCTCTCCTCTCTTCAGGTGCAGCTGTAGTAAACCAAGGAATAATAAGTAATAATCAGTTTATTCACACTTACAAAATTGTAATTTAAATGTGTTTTTTAAATCCTGTTTTTCGTATTAATTTTATCCTTTTCTTAATCTCAAAAATATAATGTAATATATCAATTATATTTCTCTAATCAACTGCATATACGAATCCATGCATGAAGACATTGCATGTGAGTGTTCGCATTACTTCTTTGCTATGTATTTTAACAGAAGGTTTGCTGCTGCTATGCCAGGATTTTATTCTCATAACTAGCAAATAATTGGGAGGTAATCCTAAACTTAGGTCTGAAATGTTTCCGTCCCAAAATTTCTTTCCCAAGCATCATTTCATTGCATGTATTCAGTACCTGCTGCCTATAATGTCATTTGTAACAAGAAGGTATGTTAAAACTTTTGAATGAAATAGTGACAACTGTTTTACTCAGATTAGCTTTTGGCAGCCATTTCTGAATTATAAATATAATTTAATTTAGTTCCCTTATCTTGTTTACCTTTATTCAGCATGCTTGGGTTTCTAATTATATTAAGTGAGTTAAAGGTTCAAATATTGTACACATTATCTAGTAATAACAGTTACTTATTTAATCTCCCCTTGCAGCTTCACGTACATATACATTCAAAAGTACATACTTCGCTCTGTAGATCTCTAATAATCTGCCAAAGTCCCATGATGTGCAAGATAAGTGACCTTAGCCTTCACACTTGGCAATACAAGTTATGTTAATTTGCTTCTCCATTTAGCACATGTTAATTTGTGTGCTACACAAAAAGAACGTAATACATAAATGCATGTTAACAGAAAGTACAGCTAGTTGCTAGTTGGAAGTATATAAATCACATTTGCCTTAGAAGTGAAACTGGGCAAAAAGAATGAAATATTGTACTATTTTGTATTGGAAAATTAATTATTTCAGGAGAAAAGTATGAGACTTGGGATGTTAATTTATTTAAGAAGAAGCTAATGAGATGTTATGCCATAAAATTTAACTGATTTTGTGTTAGTGTGTTGCTGTAATGATAGGTCAGGAAGCAGCATGCTGTATCCATTAGAGTGATGCAGTATTCTTAGCCATTTTTGCAGCTAGTTTTCTGTCTTAGTTCAGTGATAACATTAACTAGATGTGCATGATATTTTCACTTTTTTTTCTTTTAATTTGGATAGTTACATGCATGCCATTATGTGTGCATGTGCATGTTTGCATGCACAGTTGAGTGAAAAATATTATTTGTTATTTGTTACAGTCAGTTTACAAACAGTTTGTGGGACTTGAGTACCTATTTTAAAGAAGACACTGATGTAGTAGTTTCCCTGAATAAGCTGATACATGCCCTGCAGGAAATGAATAAATATCACACAATCTTGCTGGATCAAGCTTCTCGCACCATACTGAAGAATCTCACCACATTTGTTAAAGGGTAAGGAGACGCTTTGTTATACCACTGATTTTTAGCATCTGTCGAGTTGGTTTATGTAAACGAAAGTGATGAATTACTTACCTATAAGTTTGTAATAATTAAAGGATTTTTTTTAATAAATAATCAACAATCCAGTTTCAAGCCACGGAACATTTTCAGTCTTCCAAATGTTGAAACTGATAAGTAAGAAATTATTTACTGCTGCTTTTATAAAATTTAAGTATTATGAAACTAAAGTTTTATACAAAAATTTATTTTTCAAGAGTAAGTACAGAGAAAACCTAGCAAGTGTTTCCTAATAATTTAATATTTTCAGAGTAAATAAATGCTAACTGAAATAGAAAAAATAACAAGAAATACTTCTGTATGAAAATCATCTTTATTGTAAACTGTTTTTGCTCCAATACAATCTCAATATGTTAACAGATATTTATAATCTATTTATAGAATTTGCACTGTACACAAACTTACTAACACCTTCATTTGACTTCTCCAGTGCTTGCCTAAAGCAAAGGATGTATTGTGTTTAACCAAAACATTTTACAGAAGATTTCATCAAAAGTATACATTTTCAGGCCCACTTGAATGCATAAAAAGCACTTTATAAGCAAAATTCTTTCTTCTATAAGGGAGAAAGTAGTGTAAAATGAAGATCAATAAAAATCAAAAGTTAAACATGTTTCTAAGTATATGCAATTTAAAAAAAGAAAAAAAAAACTTTCGGAAACTCTCTACCCAAAGCAGAATGATCTTGATTTAAATGAAAGTTTAAAAGTATTTCATAACAAAGAGTTAATTTCTTTTTTTTTTTTCTTTTTTCCTTATGAAAGCATTCATTGAAATGCCTATTATTATCATCATCATCATCATTATTATTATTATTATACACAATAGACCCCTCCCAAAATGTGATAGGTAGTTTGATTAGTGCTATCATACAGCACTGTAACCCCCTCTTGCAGGGAGTGTGTGGTGTTTTAGGGGCCGTCGACAGCGAGGTCATTTGGGCCCGCCCCCCTTTTGGAAAAATTATATATTTCATTGTCAGTGTGTGCAATAAAATAGTTGTTTCTTCTCTTTCCCTTATATAAGTTTTAGACTCAGTTAACTTCTGTGGGACCTCAGATTCCTGCAGTAATTTTGTAACAATAAATAATTTCATAACTATTAACTAAAAACTGAAAATGCAAATATTCTCTGTGCTAAGACTGATTCCATTTTCTCTCTGAACAGGCCTTGGGGTTTCTGTAATTGTTCATTAAATAAAGCCCAAGTTGATTTAACACTTGCTGCAGACTAATTGATATCAAGTAGTATTTGGCCTCTTGGGTGATGGAAGCCTCTAATAGCTGCACAGGTTAGGCTAATTGACCCAACACATTCTCTAATTGTATGGCACTTCACTTTAGCTCCCTTATCACGTGAACACACAGCAGTCAGACAGAAATTTAAGACTTGCAGTTTTATTATTCAGCGTATGTGCACTGCAGAAAAAGCTCAGATTGTACTTCTTGATAATAAGTGTAAGAAACTTGTCTCCTGGGAGGGTAAGAAAAGTCATATATTGTAAGAATTCAAAATGTGAGGTGAAAAAGAATGAGAGGGAGGACCATTTGACCGGGTGTGAAGCCAATAGAAAAAAAGGAATGGTGTACTTTAAGTGCAGTTTTATATTTGGTTCCTTGTTATTTCTTTAAGCTTCACTTCTAAATCATCGCATTTTACATATTCTGTGTGCCGTATTTCTGATTGGCAGTTGCTAAGTCATTCCATAAGAAAAAGGAAAAGCATTGATAAAATATGTGTCACTGGAACTGCTTATTCCAATTACAACCTTAGCATTATGGCAAATAAATGAAATTTTATAAAATTAGTTTAATAAATTTACGCAGTTATCCTAACTGCTTCAAACCCCATTCACTTATAAATCACTTTACTGCAAGTCAAAATGTAAGATTTTTACCTTTGAAACTATCTTTACTGCTACACATTTCCAAAGTTTGGAGTCCATAGATATAAGCAATAATTATACTGGTCGCCAATCTAGAAAGTGATTGACATTTCATGTGGAGAGAGAGGCGTTGTTGCCGCTTATTGCTGCCACTTGGAGAGCATGATAGCTTATGTGTGCGAAGGTGATTCAGTTGCGACTGTAATGGGTATTTATTATTATTATTATTATTATTATTATTATTATTATTATTATTATTATTATTATTATTATTATTATTATTTATAATACTGTACAAAAAGACAATATAAATTACACAAATAAAAATATTTGTTAATTAATGTCCACCTATCTTAAGAAGTTGATGTTAATACTTCTTTTTTTCTTTTTAAGATCAATTTCACGAACATTTGCTCGCATCGTCAGTTAACACACTTCGTCGTTAACTGACAATGCGAGCAAATGTTCGTGAAATTGATCTTAAAAAGAAAAAAAGAAGTATTAACATCAACTTCTTAAGATAGGTGGACATTAATTAACAAATATTTTTATTTGTGTAATATTTATTACTCCACTGTATCTAGCTTCATTTTCTGTGTAAGACAACAGAAAAGTCGTGGATCTACATGCAAATGCTAGAACATGCAAGAACACATCAATGTAAAGATCGTAACAAAGAGGCACACCTGTAACATTTTGATGCTTAATGAAGTGGGGAAATGCCGCCTACATACTTTTTTTCCGGGAGTTTCTAATTTAGACCTCAATGTCTGACCTTCTTTAAAATACTTCTCTTTCCCAATCTTAACCACAGTGTTCTTACTGATACCTACAGCACATGAAGTCCTATCAAGCACCTTAGAGAATGGAATAATAGGCTCCCCTTTCAATTTCTCTCACAGAGCATATTATTTACTGTGTCTGTCCTTTAATTGGAATACCTTTACCAAATATCCCAAGGCGGCGCAAGTTCGATCCATGGCGACCGCAAAGTGAGATTTGTGGTGGACAACACGGCACTGGGGCAGGTTTTCTCCGGGACCTCCGGTTTCCCCTGCCATCTCATTCCTCCGGTGCTCCATCTTCATCTCATATATCATCAGTGTTATCGCCTGCGGTGCCGTATATAGTAAAAGCTGGCGTTAAACACTACACATTTCATTTCATTTACCAAATATTGTTTTATTTGGTTCCCGAGCACGTTCAGGTTTTCGCTTGTCACTATTTTTAGACATAATTAAACATTCATTAAAACACAGTTGCAAATGATCACAACACACGCACAGATACACAAACTCACACACACGCGCGCGCCTGTAAACCAAGGGAAATTGTCACAAAATGCAAAGGAACTTGCCAGTATGGGATCTCTAACTGTTGTAACCTTATATGAAATAACGGCAACATATACGTGCAGGCATTCTGTTTACACAGCATTATCAGAAGAGAAACAGAAACCAAGGTATTGTATTTACTGCAGCGTTTGTGTAACTCGCTCGCCTGCAGGTCATGCTAAGCACATGTTAGAATATTGGCAACCAAGGTTTAGCGTCTAACATTGTCATGGAAAAGTCTCGACTCTTAATTGGTCCTTCTAATGGTTACTATGACAACCGTTATGACGTACTCATCCCCTCCCGTTTATTTACAGCGTTTCTCCATGTGCTTACTAACTGTCAATCACATTCTAGTTTGGCGACCCGTATAAACAGTATTTGATTTGTGGAAACGTAGAGTCAAACTGAAAAATTCAATGCCATAGCTGGGATTTGAACCACGGATCTTCTGGTTTCCGTCCAGCCGCTCTACCATTGAGCTACTATGGTCAACGTGCCGATATGACATTAAATTCTCCAACTGACTTGGATTTTCCGGTAAACCACTTAAGTGTTCTCATAAACGCATGAGACAACTACCTTAATGGTGACTTACTACATGTAAGTACTTTAAGGCCCGGGCTTTATAGTTAACCACTATTAGGTCAATTAATGGAAATTAATTTTTCTTTCACACTGGCCGTGTGTAGGCTAAATTGTGGAAACGTAGAGTCAGACTGAAAAATTCATCATTGAATTGAGACTGTCAAGAAATAAGGTGAGATGTTCAAGAAAAAAAAAATTACTTTTGGTTTTTTATCAGACTTATCAAATGACCTATGTATCCTCAATACATGAAAAATACATTAAATACATTTTTTGAGAAAGTAAAGTTTTCAAATAATGTTAAATATAAGGAGATTAGTCGGTGATGGGAGATTTTTATGTAAAACGTCATTGCAACCTTTGAAGATAACTTAAATACCAAATTTGTATTTGTTTATTTTTCATTTTTAGAGTCATACTATTCACGTGCATATAAGATTGTTTTCTAAAACTGCTTCTTTTTATCGAGGGGGGCCCTCTTCTTATAAAATGTTATTTATCTACAAGGTATGTCTAAAAAGTAACCAACTTATGACTGGGAAAGATAGATTTACCTAATAGGATTGGAACCTTAATCCCCTTCAAAGTAGTCCCCTTTCGCATTCACACACTTAACCCACCACTCCTAAAAATAATTCTTTAAAGCTTCTTTTGGCATGGTATTCAATTCCACTGTCACATTCCTCATCTGTTCTCTGCTCTCAAAATGGGATCCTTTCAAAGGCATTTTCAACCATAAGTCACAAGAAGCCTTGTCCGGAGGGTAAGGAAGGTGGCAAACGACCGAAAGTTCATGTCTCGCTAAAACAGTCTGGATAGGTGCTGGAGCATTGTCATGATGCAACTGCCAGATTTTTTGCCTTCCAGAGCTCTATCTTTTCTGCCAAACTGCATCACAGAGATGGCGGAGAACATTTTGATAGTACTCTTTTGTTTGTCCTTAGGTGTGTATCTATGATGCACAACTCCACAGATATCAAAGAACACTGTTAGCATCACCTTGCTTTTGTTTCTCATCTGTCATTCTTTTTTCAGCCTTGGAGACTCGTGTTACCCCTAAGCATCATCTCCAAATGCCCCCTGAATTTTAAAAATTGTTTCTTTTTGTGAATCACCTAGTTTTGGGCAAAATTTGAGGCATATGTTTGCTCAATTCGTTCAGTCATCTTGTAAGAGAACTAAATCAATGAACAGATATAACAGCACCTCAGTTGGTGACCTGCAGCCAGCAACTAACACATGCAAATGCAGTAAGAAGATTTAAGTATGCACAATAAAGTATGACCTGCCACCATGTACAGTGACATTGCCATAGAATCACTGATTAATGCAAAAAAATTAAGGACAGATACTTTTTAGACAGGCCTCGCATTCAGGAAGTGAAATCTTGATATCACATTTTTTACTTGGTATCAGTATCTTTATTTAATATGTGCATGGTAGAGAAAGCAAAAATAATTGGTATAAAGAAATTGTATTGATAAATAGTGATTTATTCAAAGGGCAATAATACCATTATTATAAGAGCAGTTTGTCTTTTTATCTTGCTTAACCATTAACAATTTGTACCATTGAATTTTCAGTAGTGCATATATGGATGTTAACATATTTTCTTAATTACAGGGATATAAAAGGAGCTAAAGAATCAAGACATTACTTTGAGAAGATCTCAGTAGACTTAGATAGTGCACTGTCAAGAAATTCGCAAGCACCACGTAGTCGGCCAGCAGAAGCAGAGGAGACACAGAATCTTCTTTGTGCCACTCGTTCATGTTTCCGACACACAGCACTGGACTACATCTATTGTCTAAGTATACTACAGGCAAAGAAGAAACCTGAAGTTCTTGGAACGGTTAGTAAGATTTAGGGCCACATCTTTAATGGCTCTTATTTGAAGAACCCTTATATTCAGCTCATTCTTCACTCTCTCAGGAATGAGTGAGTCATCCTCACTTTAATGGCCACTCATTGCAAAACTATTTGACCATGGACAGACTTCAGTAATCTTTAAGTTAATTGGTGAAAATTAATCATTTCCGTATATTTAAGCTAATCATCAAATTGCATATACTTAGAAACATGTATAAATTTTTATTTTTATGCAGAAGAACTTGTCAAATGTCCAAGTGTAACAATTCATTTAGTTGAACACAATGTTCAGAAATATATAATTCAGTCATTGGAATATTGATCAAAACCATAACATTGTTAAAAATGTACAATTTAAACTTATTCGTTAAGAATGTACAATTTAAAATATTTTTAAAAACATGACTATCAGGCATAGCCACTTTAGCTGTATAACTATTTTGACAAATAGATGCTTGCATAAAAATGTATTTTTAAACTTGGATTATTTCTCTAATAAGTAACATTACTATAAGCATTAAGTGAGAGCTGATTATTAGTGTCCCTCAAGTAAGAATTATGAATTTTTACATGCATTTTATCTAGGTGCAACAAATTATTTCAGAAATTTTTCTCCCCATTACCTGGAATAGCTATATATTCCACAAAACCAGGAATATTTAATTATAATGTATGTCAGGCTACTTAAATCCTGATGTAAACATCAGGGAGGGAAGAGAGACAGTGATAGTGAGACAAATGGCTGTTAGACTTTTGATTGTATTAGTGAAGGTATGCAAATCAAATATAATACTCATCACCTTTCCTGACCAATCAACATTCTAACACTATCTCACTATCGCTGTCTCTTTCTCTCTTCTCTCCCGGATGTTTATATCAGGATTGAAGTAGTCTGATATACAGTATAAGAAGAAAATTCTGGTCCTACCAGATGGCAAGAAGTGTGAAAAATCCAGGTTTTGGTGTTCCCAGAAACAATGCACAATTACAAGAGCAACATACTTAATTTTGCAATGCAGTACTCCTCTGATTGTTGTGTTTGCTGTTTAATTCTTCTTTGACATTTAACTCTCATTTATGTTAGGTCAGCACATTATATGTTAAGTCCATTTAACATCCAAATGGTGAACCTGAAGGTTGTTGTTTGATTGAGGTATGCCCATAATGTAAACTAGGAGAGGGAGTGTTACATAATTGCAGTGGTCAATACATACACCAGTTGCCAAATGGTCTTGTATGAAAACATTTCTCTTTTGAAGACTATTAAAATGCTTGTACAGATTATCTGGATATACCATATTCGTGAACAGTCCTTTTAGAAACCATACATCAGCCTTCTTTGGAAACATTTAGAACATTAACCTCTGCAGTGAAATTTACTGATGATGTAGGTCTTTGGGTTTGTTATTTTCTTCAGAAAATGTTTCAGTGATTGGATAATGGGTTACAGTAATATATATATTTTTCAAATAATTAAACAATTTGCTTATATTCCATACCTTAAGGCCAAATAAAATTAATATTTCTCACATCATATATGATGAAGGAAGCATGTTTCCCGAACGCTCTAAAATCACATCAAATCGTTTAAAAATATAACATATTTCATTGTTCAAACCGTTTTGTTACAGGAGCAACGAAACTACACGAGCTGAACAGCAGACATTAGACGCCTTCACTAACACAAAAGCATTGCCAACATAAAATCCCAAGACAAAAATCTCAGCTGTTGGACTTCTGTCCGTTAGGTCTCTTACCCCTTGTTACTCTATGTGTGTGAAAGAGAGGCTGATTGTGCATTGGCATTGAGCTAATGATTTAATGATGAATAAGTTTTAAAGCTAAACTTTTGTGTCTTTGTCACAATATGTATTGTAAAGATCTAATTTTAATGAAAAATTGTTGATCCAATGCATTAATTTGTCCTGTCTGAGATTTCTGTTCATTTCAATGGCTTGTAGTATTGCCATTCTGAAATCCTTTCCTATAAATGTCCAAGTGCGATCATTGCTAATATATTTTCTATTTGATTTTCAGTTGCTGTCATATATGCATGCTTGCAGTACTTTCTTTCACCAGGGATCAGATTTGTGTCAGGATTTGGATCCATTTTTTAAGAAGTTGGCAGATGATGTGAGTATTCTTGTTTTAGAACATTTGACAAGTTGAATTATGAGATAAACTTGGATTCTAAATTTCAGTTAATACTAAAATTCTTTTACTTTTCCTTAACTAAAATTCAGTTAAAAAGCTTATTAGAGATTTTCTTTGTATTCTGGTAATTTAATGTTCTATCTAAAAAACAATGTTGTAACATCCCTATTTTATTCCTGAAAGTTCCATTGAATCTTTCGTAAATTTTTGTATTACCAATTTTATCAAATAAGTTTGTTACATAATTCAGCTCCCAAATATTATGCTAATTTAGATCAAGAAATTAAATAGCTATTATGCAAATCTGCAACATTAAGTTTTCAGAGGATCTATTGGATAAATGTCAGATTAAAATTATTGAAAATGACTATAGTTAATCAGTATCAAGCATAAACTTGATGATAAATAAAAGGGTCATTTTAGTATGTGGAAGATTTAGGTTTCCCATTTAAAGCTCTTGAAGGAGAGCTTTTGTATTCTAAATGTAACAGCAAATATACAAATATTGACACCAACTAGAGTGCTATTATTTGTTTATAATATAAATAGATTACTTCTTAGAATACTGAATGAATAATATTGATGCACACTTTTTGTCCCTTTTTCATGTTCAAGATTGTTATTATGAGACAAGAGTGCAATAAGTTGGAAAAACAGATGGAAAACAGGCACACATTTGTGACTAGTCGAGATTTTATACCAACACCTGGCCGCAATGGGACACCTCGAATAGAGGGATATCTCTTCAAAAGGACCTCAAATGCATTTAAAACATGGAATAGGAGATGGTTTATACTGCAAGACAATCAGCTTGTTTATAGGAAGAGAACTGGTAAGCTTCAAAGTCATGGACTTCAATTTTAAAATAATAATTATCATTAACAAAAATATTTATGTACTGCAGTAGCAATAGTTGGTTATCTATACCAAATATGTGGCACCTTTTTACATGGTATTACATGATTATTATAATTTATTAGGAGAAGATAGTTTGACTGTGATGGAAGAAGATCTGCGTCTGTGCTCAGTGAAGCCAGTTCTCGAAGGAGAAAGAAGGTTCTGCTTTGAAGTTTTATCTCCTACTAAGTAAGTGCATACTTCTCTTCTGATTCAAAACAGTGTACTTCATATTGTGACTTTGTGGGTTCGTGAAATGAAAAGTCCAATTTCACCACTCACAATTGTTCTTTATTTCCACCGACTTACAGTTTAACACTTGCCAATTACCCAAAATTACTTGCTGCACACAATTACAATTCACCAGTTCGTCCGTTATAATTTCACTTGTACTCGCGATTACATAAACTCCGATGCACATACCAGTTACGTACAGTCTTCCGTTGCACAATCTTCTCGTTCATTAACACGTCACTGACTAACTCTTACACCAAGAACTGCGAACTGTCTCCTCACTCACACTCACTAACCGACTGACTGACTGACTCCGTCTGTCTGCAACCCCCCTTTATATAGGAATATCGCCATCTTCCAGTGTCCACAGGAATGTTCCAGTAAAGAAAGATCGAGAACCAGGTGTAAGAGAAACAGACGACACAGTCATGTTTTTCTCCCGACCACTGCCTGTCACCACTATAAGACAGACGAGGGGGCGGTGTGGCTAACACGAACCTCCCCTGTCTTCCGCTCCCAGCTGCTTCCACAGGGTGTTCCAGCGCTCGTGTGACAATATCATATAAACGTATTAGTTCAAAGCCTTGACAATCATTTTCTTCTGCTCTCATAAGGTTTTTTAAAGCTATTTGCATGCCTTTTCCCCCTTCTTAATCTCAGCCTAATCAATAAAAGCAGAACATGCATAACATTTAACAACTGATATTGAGATCCTTAGATGTGAATTATGAGTTAAAATTATAATTTTTTTGCCAAGCAGAGACAGTACTTTATTTAAGAAAAAATTAGCATGAAGTTATTGAAGTATAGAGTCTTAGGCTAGTAGAATGGTTATTCAAGACTGTATTAAAATATGATATGATTTATTGAGTACTAAAACAAGTACATCTTGGGCTACCTCTGAGCTGGGCTCTGACCCTTTAGCTAACAGAGCAGCCCTTCAACACATAAATTACAATTACTGATTACGTAGAAAATGAAGCTAGTTACAGTGAAGCAATAAATATTACACAAATATAAATATTTGTTACTAAAGCTACACTTATCTTAAGAAAATTGATGTTAATACTTCTTTCTTCTTTCCGATGGAAATCGATTTCAAAAGCAAATCGCTTTTGCCCTCTGTCCATCAACTCCAAATTAAATCGTTGTCAAGGAAATCTCGGTTACCATGTTTTTTCTTATGTTTTATCAGCATTACCAACATCTGAAGATGAAACAAACCTAAAAACAGAATGATCTTGAAAACGTTTCAATTATACAACAACATAGTAAGTGAAGTTGAGTGTAAACATAGTGACTCATAAATCAAACTCAAAAATGAAGAATACTTCACTGTTAATAATGCTTCTGCTTTTAATATTTACCAATAGTTCAGTTTTCAGTTTGAAGCATTGCTAGCTCTGTGAAAGAAAGTTGTAAACAGAGATTCTGTTTCCATTTTATGAATCAAAAATTTTAAATTGCTACTGCGTATTTGTTAACACATTTCATTCAATTACATAAATAAATTAGCATACTGTTCCCTTTCTTGTCTTCACAAAGTCTCCATACTGGTCTATTACCCATCAAATCATGCACCTAGAGAGTTGCATTGAAAAGAAGTTAAAAAGAGCAACCTTCCCATGGTCAGTATCTGGGACTCTACTGAATTTCCACTTATTTGATATTCATTGTTAACAATGAACAAGAATATAAATATTAAAAGTGAACCATTGTGTATCTATTTATAATAGTGTTTTGTTTTATGCAGAAGTCATATGCTTCAGGCAGATTCCGAAGAAATGTACCAGTCATGGATAACTGCAATGAAACAAGGCATTGGTGCAGCAATACAGTTAAGCATAAGTGACGAAAATGGTTCTAACAATGTCAGTATTGGTAGCACTGTAGGAGGCAACAATGGTGGTGGAAAAGAATCTACCACTTACTCACCAAGTAATAGCTCTGCTGGAGAACTAGTTGAGAAACCCTCTCCTGAAAGACAACGTAAAAGCAAGTAAGTGCTATTTTGCCTTAAATTTGCAAGAACTTACTTTTAGTTGGTAAAATGAACAAAGAACTACTAATATTCATCCTTGTGCCAATCCTAGCATAAATAATACAGCATTCTTCATTTAAAACCTAACGGAGCACACTGTGTTTCATCTCTCCCACAACCTTTCTGGATTCCCCCACTACTACTGGCTGCCGTTGTGCGCAGAGGCTACTGTTGTGCATTCTACTAGGCAGTATTGTACCAGCCACCAACATGAACAGGTCCGTGACTAGAGCAATGCATTGCCATGTGAAAACGTTGTTATAAATTACAATCACAAAGCTATGTTCACGCAGATATATTCAAACATTACGTGGTGAAGCACCCCCTTCCAGATTTACAATTCAGGAGAATCTGAAGAAATTCGAAACCACTGGTTCAGTGGCAAACAAAAAACAAAACGTACAGTGTTAAAGAGGAAAACTTAGACAACATAGGTGCATGTTTTGAACGTTCACCAACCAAATCCATCCCAAAATTAGCACAGCAAGTGGGAGTTTCAGAGTCTTCTACACATAGAGCAACTAATTTATTAAAACTGAAACTGTATAAGTATACCAGTGTCCACGCTTTAAAACAAGGTGACCCAGTATCATGAATGCATTATTGTGAATGGTTTCTCTCATCAGTGAAATCAGAAATATTGTAGTGGCCCAACTTATTTGTATGAATCAGAAAAAAAAAAAAATATATATATATATATATATATATCATTGAGCATCAAAGTATAAACTTGAAAGAAGTGTAGGGACAGTGAAGCACAAATTAGCACAAAAGTGAATCGAGAAGATATTGACACATTGCTTCACCAGTGTGAGTGAAGCAATGTGTCAATATCTTCTCGATTCACTTTTGTGCTACATTGAGCATTCTTAACTTTAGATTATTAACATGGAACTGCCATCCTGTGTATTTTGCTTCTTTGACATACTTAAATACATTGCAGCACATTTAGCAATGTGAATTTATTCTGGTTTGGACAAATTAAGGACATACCTTTGTATGTGTTAAAATATGTGTGTGTTTTTCAGAATGTGGGAACAGCTGCTCAAGATTCCAGGCAACGACCACTGTTGTGACTGTGGAAATCCAAATCCCAGATGGGCAAGCATTAATCTTGGCATTACTCTCTGCATTGGTTTGTAAACTTATTATTTTTATTCTTCAATATATAAATTACTCTTAAACTGAATCATGCAATTCATGGTGAGAAGAAACAAAGTCACTATATCAGTGTTGCCATCGCCCTAAAAGCATCCAAAGTGCAATAAATAGTATGTGTGCAAACTTATTTTTAAAATTAACCTTTAAAATTGTATATAAACAGAAAATATGTATTCTCTTCAAAAGTGCTTATTACTAATTTATATATATATATATATATATATATATATATATATATATATATATATATATATATATTCTATTGTCTGAAATTTCCTGTTACACAATATTTTAAAAACCTCATGTTTACATTTTTTTAAATATTATATTTCCCGCCATTTATATCACCAGGCACTTCTAGCTAGGAAAAATCGAAGTAAAATAGCCAATCAGAAATTCCTAACCTTCAGCAAAGCCACTTACGTGATGATGGAAATCCCACATTGACATTTCATGTAGGCGGTGATGCAACCGTTGGAAAGTGCTTTTCAAATATATGTAATTTGATTAGGTTCAGTTTTTTTTTTTTTTTTTTTCACCAATGTTGGATATAGTTAAATTTTCATTAAAAGTGTTAATGCAATTTCTAATGCTCACAACACTAGTACAGACTGCAACACGTGTAAACATAAGGCAAATTAACTGTATAAAGAGAATGACATCAAACAAAAAAGAAATTCACAACAAATAATTGGCTGTGTGACTCAGATGAAAAGGCATTAAAAGCAACAAGAAAAATGTTAATAATGTAATAAATCCATAAGAAAAACAAAAAATAGATGTAATGATCAACAATAACTTCAACAACCCCAGCAACAAAATCCCTAATCATGAAGCAAAAAATATTAGTATAATGCACTAATTGATGCTGTTCAAGAAAGGGGAGTTGATTTTCTAATCATGGAGTGGAAATGAATAGAAGGGGTTGTAACAGCTTAGTGGTCATTTCAATAAGGAGGACTAATGAGCACTAAGACAATTCCATAGCAATAGCATATGCAAGAAAGTTTTGCAGGTGGATGCCATGATTGCTTCTAAGAAAAAAAAAAGTGATCCCTCAGGGACCCATTGTGGGCATGGGGAGGGGCAACCCTGAGTTACCTGAGCCAGCCAGTGTCCAGAGGTATAGCTAGGCCACGCTGGCCCCCAGGGATACAAATATGACAATTTTGTCCTCCAGGTTCAGGAGGTTGGATGGAAAGGCCAACAAACACTCATCCGGTGGGGGATTGTTGAGAATCCTTCACAAATATCTGAGAATGAAGCAAAGGAATATGGTAATGGAATTTGGCAATTGGAATTTTAGAACTTAATATAAAATTGTAGCCTCCAAATCTCTCTTAATGGAGCTCAGCAAATATAGTGTACACATTGTAGCAGTTAAGAAATACAAGGCCTATTATGTATTTCAAATGGGGTAATGTTTGTCCTTGAACACTACTAGGTGAGCAACCAATCGGAGTGTTCAGTGTTGTCATATTGCATCCCTCATAGGTGGTGTGTGACTAGCGCCAGCTGAATCCATCTCTAATAAATACTATTTATGCTAAGAAAACAATGCAAATTTTGCAAAAAGTGATCCATGAGGAAAATAGGAAATATTGTGTCTAACATAACCGTAGTCCCATATTTTTAGCTTAAATAGTTTTCCAATACAAATAAAATTAAATAAAGTACATATATAACAATGCATCATGACATGGCCACTGTAATGATCATCATTATTGGTTGGCTTGCAAGCATGTACATATATTTGTAATTACTCAGAACTGAAATGTAAATATTTGACATGACGTGATAAAGAATTACTTCAAATAAGCCAATGTGTTAAATTCAAGAGAGGGCAAACAGTACACTTCCTGCTATCCTTGCAGAATGTGAGTTTTCACATTAATTATTTGTATTTACTCTAGAGAGTTCTAAGCAATATTATTCAGTTGTTCTTCCATTTAAAAACCAGGGAAAGGTGTATCAGCAGGATCAACTTGCAATTTAAATGAAACACAAAGTAATCCACCTTCTCCCTTACCATTGCCATGCAATTCAGTTGAGTTAATATGGGCTGAAATTAGGTTGCAAAGAGAAATAATACTTTTAAACTGGCAAACAACTTATTCACGAAGAAATTGACAGGGTAACACAAGATTGAAAAAACTGTGTGAGATATGCAGATAAGCTACAAGAAGACAACTTTTGAAAAGAAATAGCTAGTGATAAGATTTTGGGGCCTATCATCATAAATTAGTAATACTTGGACAATGACGACATTGACAATGACGAGTTGTCTCTTGATGTGACATTCACAAATATATGGATGCGCCACTTGCAGTTCCATTGGATTAGAACAATATGAATTCATAAACTATAATTATAATTATACCATTTAAAATATGTGCATAATATGCAAATATCTATGTTGTAATTTTGATTTCAGCAACAGCATTATTAAAAAAGTTTGAAAAATTGTGTTTGGTTTCCCTTACGTTTAGCACCAAGGTCTAGGATAATATGCGAGAGAGAGGGAAATATGAAAAGAGTGGAGGTAACATCTGTTCATAGATTTCGGGACAGCCTATGACAGTACAAATAGGGAATGATTATTCATATTGTAAGAAAGCAGGGAATACATCCAAGATAATTAGATTAATTAAATTAGCAATGTCTGATAAACAGATCACGTTAAAATATATGGAAGCAAAACACATAGTTACTATAAAAAGAATTAAAACAAGGAGATGGACTAGCACCCATTTTATTTAATCTATTTTTAGACTGGGCTATTAATCACAAGCTGGAGGGAATAACATTTTGTTATACAAAAGCATACAGATTGTTGTACGTGCAGATGACAGTTATTATGGGAAGAAATGTACAGGTTATAGCAGAAACAAAGAGCTTCAGAAGCTGCAATCACTTAAGTTAAAGGTGGGGGAAAAAAGAAGGAAAAAAGAAACCTAATTTAATGTTACAAGAAAGGTATTATAGGAAGCCGTCAATATCGCTGCTAGACAATTTTGAAGAGGTGAAGTAGTTTTAGATATCTTGAAATATGTCAGTGAAAATAATGAAGAATGGATTGAAGTACGGAACAGAATATCTGCAGCCAACAGAGCTCTATTTTGCTCTAATAGAAATATTAAAGTCTAAAAATATACACAGGAAAACCAAATTTAAGATTAGATAAATCATGTTGAGATGCTCTGTTGAGATGAACATCTCTGTCCAGATCTTCATCCTGTATGCTCCAGTTACCATTCAGCATCTATATACATACTTTTGGGTATAATAAATCATCTGCATTAATTATTCTCATTAGTGTGGTCACATTTCACGTGCATAATAATCCACTGATCACAATTTGGTTTCTGGGCTTTACATTTCTGGTTTTACTTAGCAGATCTTGGTATCACAACAGTTTAATTCTTCTATTTGAATGCCTGGGTAGCAGCATATTTTATAGCCTGAATTTCTACTTTCATTCTCAGCAAATTGTAGGAAGGAGTCCTCAAACATCATGACCTTTGTTCCACTATTTTGTTTGCTATTTTTCCTTTCTTGTTGATCCAATTTCTTTTCTGTTGTTCATAGGTGGCTTCATTCAACACACTAAACTGGTTTGTGCTCATTACTTCATTATCATGTGAATCCTATGGTAGGTCAATGGCTTTGTCTGACTTCATTTTTGTGAATATACGGTAAGATTAGTTTTCAGTCTGATGTCAAATTTCATTTCTTAACTTTATATTCTTTTGTTTCAGTGATAATATTTCAACTTTCGCTTCTCGTAAGTCACGTGAGCAATTATTTGTAGTGATGCTATCATCTTTGACCTGCATGATGCTGTGTGTGTTGTTTCATAAATTTATTTTGATTACTCTCCACCTCAAGGCTTCCAATTTCTTTGTCTTCATTTACATAGCTTCCTGTATCACAAACTAATTAGCCACTCATCCCATTTAACACTTTGACATGTTTACCACTATACTGTCATCTTTTCTGTACCATGCAGTGGGTTCCCATTTTATATGCTGCATATATTGCATGAAATGATAATTCAGTATGACCTATGTGATTAAAGCATGTGTGTACATGCATTTGTGACAAACTAACATTAGAGTCTGTAATCATGTCTAGCTGAGGATTGGGATCCTAATTGTGGCAGTTGGTGATTAAGTTTATGAATAGTTTATTGAAGTATCAAGCTATTACATAAATTGGACTGCCCACTCTATTTGACCCTGGCCACTAAGATGGGTAGTCCACATACTTCAAGTAGAATTCCATACATGACACTAAGAAGTGTTTTATATTCTTTTGTACTTTTAACCAATATCATTTATACAAATAGACACATCCATAACTTGTATCTTTTCACTGCATGAAAGAAGCTCATAAATATCAGAAATTGAAAAACATATGTGTGGATTTTTTGTTTTAGAATGTTCCGGTGTTCATCGTAGTCTAGGTGTACATTACAGCAAAGTGCGATCTTTAACTTTAGATGCCTGGGAACCAGAAATTCTTAAGGTTATGGCAGAATTGGGAAACTCTATAGCAAATAAAGTTTATGAAGCAAATGTTGATAAGGACTTCGCTCGTGCAACACCAAAGTGCCATGGGTAAGATTAAAATAAGGAAATAAATTTGAATTGCATAAGCTATTAATTTGAATATATCTTAGTTAAAGCTCTCTCAATGCACATCAGATAAAGCAGAATTCATAGAAGTAACATATTTGTATAAAAAGAAATGTAGAAAAAACTTCAAAACAATTTTTATCAATTATATGTGTCTGGAGGAATTTAGTAACAGTGACATCAAAATTAATCTCAAAAACTACTTTTAGTTGGTTTATTGATACTCGTCACTGTTTTATATTAATGAGAGACTAGTTCAAAAGGCAATTGCCTCCATTTTCAATTTCAACAACAGATGCCAGTTGGAAAGAGATTGAAAATGGAGACGATTGCCTTTGAAACTAGTCTCTCATTAATATAAAAAAGTAAGTGACGAGTATCAATAAACCAACTACAAGTAGTTTTTGAGATTAATTTTAATCAAATTCAAACCTCTTAATTATTTGTGAAACCTTGGACAAAATATTGGTTTGTCTCATAAATTCGTTCAATTCTTGTTACGTGTTTACGACAAGGAACGCCTGCACTATATGCCCATATCACAACTACGACAACGAAGTTGCCTAATTATGGAGGGGTAACCTGTTTACATACGCAAGGTAATAGAAAGTAAACAAGGCAATGAAATTTTCAAAACAAACTTTATTTTGTGCAGTATGCACCATTATTATCAATAACATATCTCCATTTCTCAGGAAGCTTATCAATACTATTTTTCCAAAATCTTGCAGTTTTCTGGTTGACGAACTCTTCTACGGCGAGTCTGCAATCCTCCAAGGAAGTAAGGCGTTTGCCATTAAGGAAGTTTTGCAGGGATCGGAATAAATGATAGTCGGATGGGGCAATGTCTGGAGAATAAGGCGGGTGAGGTAACACATCCCAGTCGAAATCCCGTAATTTCTGACGAGTTACCATAGAAGTGTGTGGTTTGGCATTGTCTTGATGAAAGACTACTCCACAATTAGATGCTAACTCTGGCCTTTTCTCTTCTAGGGCAACCTTCAGACGATCCAACTGAGAACAGTATTTCTCTGAATTGATGATCTCCCCAGGAGGAAGAAATTCGTAATAAATAATTCCTTTCCAGTCCCACCAAATGCACTGCATAATCTTTTCAGGATGAAGCCCTGGTTTAGGAATTGAGAGTGGTGGTTCCCCTTTCTTACTCCATGACTTTCTCTTTCGGATGTTGTACACAATCCACTTTTCGTCTCCTGTAACCAGCTGTTTCAGAAAAGGGGCAGTTTCATTGCGTCTTATCAATGTGCCACAGATGGAAAAGCGTTGAACTAAATTTTGTTCACTCAGTTCGTGCGGAACCCATACATCCCGAAGATTTACGTAACCAAGTTTCTTTAGGTGCCTGGCTACAGTTGCATGAGATAAGTTTAGCTCCTGACCTACCTCCAGAGTTGTTATTCTGGGGTTGTTCGTAATCATGTCCTTTATCCTTTCCTCATCCGTAACCACAGGTCATCCAGAACGAGGTTTGTCTTTCACAGAGAAGTTCCCAGTTCGAAATTGAGTAAACCATTTTTGACATGCCCGATTTTTCACTGCATCTTCTCCGTAAACAGCACAAATTTTCCGTTGAGTTTGTGAGGCTGTTTTATCTTTACGGTAAGAAAACAGCATTAAATGTCAAATGTTCCTTCTTGCCTTCCATATTGTGACTTTGTGGGTTCGTGAAATGAAAAGTCCAATTACACCACTCAACAATGTTCTTTATTTCCACCGACTTACAGTTAAACACTTGCCAATTACACAGAATTACGTGCTGCAACAATTACAATTCACCAGTTCGTCCGTTACAATTTCCTTGTACTCGCGGTTACGTAAGCTCCGGTACACCTTCACAGTTACGTACAGTCTTCCGTTGCACAATCTTTCCGTTCATTAACACGTCACTGACTAACACTGCCTTCTTACACCAAGAACTGTCCTCACTCACACACACTAACCAACTGATTGACCAACCAAACCAACAACTGACTAACTCCGTCTGTCTGTAACCCTCTTTATATCGGAATATCCCGCTTTCTGGTGTTTACAGGATTGTTCTAGTAACAGAAAGATCGAGAAACAGGTGTAGAGAAAACAGGCGACACAGTCATGTTTTTTTTTTCCTGACCACAGCCTGTCACCACTACAAGACGAACGAGGAGGAGGTGTGGCTAACCGAACCTCCCCTCCCTGCCTTCCGCTGCCAGCTGCTTTCACAGGGTGTTCCAGCGGTCCCGTTACACTGCTCCCTCCTCGAAGCTGTTCACCTCGAACAGCCCCATCGTAGCGTGCGAGGCGGTCCAGGTGTACCACCAGCATCTGCTCGGAGTCTCAGCCAGAAGTAGCGCTGCCGTAGTTTGTGAATCATTCGGTTCGCTCCCAGGTGTCCTCCTGAAGTACCGGCGTGCATTCCTCCAAGACTTCCGGGACCTTGCTCCGGGGAAGTACCAACTGTCCTCTCTGCGCCTTCCCATCGGGTGACTCCCATACCCGGAACAGCACGCCCTCTCTGGTCTTCAACGAGTCCCATTGGGCCCAGTGCGACTTGTAGGTGGCGCTCCTCGGTGCGATGTCCTCCCAGGTCGGTCTCGTCCCTGCGTCCACTTCCCTCAAGAGTGGCCCCAAGTCTGCGTCCGCCAGCTGCTCCCTCCTCAGGCCTGCGCTATCCCAGCCTTCAGCAGGCACTGCCACAACTACTCGGACTGCTGCGGCACGCTCCTTCTCTTCCACTCTTGTGCGCTCATGGCCGTCCTGGATCTGCGGTAGGACACCTCCAATGTAATGGTCGCTAGCGTCGGTGTCCACAATGAAGGCGCCACCCGGTTGTGGGAAACCCAAAATTGGAGCACTGCACAGAGTCCCCTTCGGGTGCTGGAAAGCGTCTTCGGCGTCCTCCGTCCACACATAAGGCCGGTTTTCCTCCGTCAGGCGGGTGAGGGGTTTTGCGATGTTGTCGGCCTTTTCCTCTAAATCATTAAGGCGGTCGTCTACTTGACCCTTCCGCTTGCCCAGGTTCGTGACGTCATCCCCCACGCCGGCCAACCGTTCCTCAAACTTGGCGGCGAGAGCCTCGTTCGCCACCTTCATTTCGGTAGCCAGACCGTCGTTCGCTGCTCTCATTTCCGTGGTTAACTCGGCCTTCATTTGTTCCATCTTCTCGGCGATGTTGTCCCTAGCCGTCCTGATTAGTTTCAGTTCCGCGGCCAGGTTATTTCTAGTCTCCAGCGTCTCTGTTAATTCGGCCTGCATTTCTTCCATCTTCCTGGTGATGTTGTCTTTAGCCGTCTTCATTTCCGAGATTAGTTCGGCCTTCATTTCCATCATCTTCTCCAAAAAATTTTCCAATGCCGCGTCCATGGTTGTAATGTTCGGTGATGTTGTTTTCCCGCTTCCTGACACCAGTGTGACTTTGTGGGTTCGTGAAATGAAAAGTCCAATTACACCACTCAACAATGTTCTTTATTTCCACCGACTTACAGTTAAACACTTGCCAATTACACAGAATTACGTGCTGCAACAATTACAATTCACCAGTTCGTCCGTTACAATTTCCTTGTACTCGCGGTTACGTAAGCTCCGGTACACCTTCACAGTTACGTACAGTCTTCCGTTGCACAATCTTTTCGTTCATTAACACGTCACTGACTAACACTGCCTTCTTACACCAAGAACTGTCCTCACTCACACACACTAACCAACTGATTGACCAACCAAACCAACAACTGACTAACTCCGTCTGTCTGTAACCCTCTTTATATCGGAATATCCCGCTTTCTGGTGTTTACAGGATTGTTCTAGTAACAGAAAGATCGAGAAACAGGTGTAGAGAAAACAGGCGACACAGTCATGTTTTTTTTTTCCTGACCACAGCCTGTCACCACTACAAGACGAACGAGGAGGAGGTGTGGCTAACCGAACCTCCCCTCCCTGCCTTCCGCTGCCAGCTGCTTTCACAGGGTGTTCCAGCGGTCCCGTTACAATATTAACATTCACAAGTTACAACTCCACACTGTTGCATCCACAAACTCGTACTGAAGTTTGGTTACCAATTCTTACATAAGTTGACCTATATCGAGATTTAACTGTATTGGAACACCACAGTGAAGTGAAAAATTATTAATTTTTAGATGAGTCTTATTTATTACACATCTGCTTCACTTTCGTACCTATTTTGAGGACATGTTTCGCAAATCATCGTTTGCATCTACGCAATAGAGCCGTAGATGCAAATGATGATTTGCGAAACATGCCCTCAAAATAGGTATGAAAGTGAAGCAGATGTGTAATAAATACGACTCATCTAAAAATTAATAATAAGTTGACCTATTTACCTTTGGCCGTGAGGTCGCTGTGGTTTGTGTTCATAGCATTCTTTTCAGTTATTGTATTTGTAAACAAACCCCATATTGTTAGGCAACTTCTTTGACGTAAAGGTAATGGGGGCATGCAGTGTTCTCAGGAGTTCTTAGTCGTAAACACGTAACAAGAAGCGAACGAATTTATGAGACAACCCGATACATATCTAAGAAAAACTTTAATTAGTTCTCAAATGATATATGAAAATGGTTATTTAACATACTACCTTTTAAAGATCTAATACAATGTGACTGTTTTTTTATTTTGTGTTACATTTAAGATATTTAAAGTCTGTTATGCTAACTTTTACTCAGATTTTATAAATCCATTATAGTAAAATACATAGTTGCTGTGGATAGGTAGAGTCAGACTGAAAAATGCAACGCCATAGCCAGAATTTGAAACACGGATCTCCCAGTCTCCATCTGGCTGCTTTTAACCCTTTCACCGATATGGACGTCATATGACGTCCAAGTTAAAATTCCCCAAACTGATATGGACGTATACAGATGTCCAGCGCATACATGCATTTAATGCTCATTTAACGCCAATTATTTTAATCTTCCTATTTGACAATAAATTTAAATTAGTTCTATAAGGGATGTAAACGTACCCTTAAAGGTTTCTTTTTGAATTCTACACCTCCTAACCTGGATAAACACCCAAGGGCACATCTGCAGATTCACACCAAATAATATTGGTTTCCTTGCGAACTTCTTTTCTGTAACACTAGACATTTTCGAAATGGTTGCGACTTTTTTGGTTGTGGTTGGTATCCTTTTAGGAAAGTGTTTTCTCTCAAGTATGAGGGGTGATGTCCTGGTGGATTTCTTACCCCCAGTATAAGGAGGCCTCTGAGTATTATAATACTCAATTAGGTTACGAGCCTCAACAAAATGCTACAAATTTTTAAACCCACTAGACCTACAAGCCTGAGAAATATGTTCAATCGATTTTTTAATTTTGTGTGTATTATCTGGATCTGAAATATGAGTTAAAAGCGTTCCTGAATTTCATGAAATGTGGCAATTTCAAATAGGTCTACGTCAGGAAAACAATTCCTGAAACTCTGCAAGACCCTGAATGGGTGATCAGGTTTTTATTCTCGTCTTATTTAATCTCTGCAATATGACTTATGCATCAAATACAAACAAGGATATAAAATGCAACATGATGCAATAACAGATTTACTATTCCTAAACTAATACTGCACAGAAAGTAAGCAACCTTTCAGTGGAAAAAGGGGTTGTGATTTGATAGCATGCAGTAATTAGTATTTGCTGGTTAAAACAAATGTAAATAGTTGAAATGTGTGCACAATGTGTTAAACATTTCTAATTAATAATAATTTTAAAATGCAGTTACATTCAGAAGTCGGCTATAGTAAAATGAGCTGCATTTTGTCACTTGTGAGACAGCTTTAATGTGTAAATTCATTCAGTACATGAGTCTAAAAATTGTGCTTAAAGCAGTGAAATAGTAATCACTCCTACAGCAAAACAGCCCCGTTCCACTTGGATATAGTTTATAATTTCATAGGCCAGAGATTAAATCTTGAAGGAGTCAAATTGTCTGGGTAAGGATTCCTCCTCCCAAAGGCTTTTCCTTTGCTCCAAAAACATAAAGGTTAATAACTCTCAGCTCTCTGGACCTCAGGCTCATCTGCAATTTAATTATACTTATGCCATTTATGAAGAGTGACAAAAGTTATTCAAACAAAATTAATATTCATTTGATACTCTGGTAAAATACATTGCAAAGCATTTTATTCTATTCTTTTGTTTCTGTTTGTGTTCCGCTCATTTAGCCCTTAACTCCTTTGGTCATATCATGACCTTACGTGAAAAACTACTGAGTAGTACTTTTTCCCACTGAACTGTAAGCTTTCTCAACGTTAATTAGGTTTTACTGTTAATCCCACATTCATGCACACTTCAATGGGGGATAATGAATTATTCTGCTTTAAACAAAATTCCTCCTCCCAATGGTGATCAAATCTGTGACCTCTGCATGGAAAAATCAGAATGTAGGCCAATCTTATATTAAATTTAAAGGGAGTCGATTAATGACACTAAACAACACTTTTAAATATATCGAGATTTAACTATTGGAACACCACAGTGAAGCGAAAAATTATTAATTTTTAGATGAGTCGTATTTATTACACATACTAGTCGTATTTGACTAGTCACAGCATTCAATTTGATATATACCAGATTTTTTGTTAGATAGAATGGCATCTAACATTGCCAACATAGTAGCCTAACATTGTTGTCAAATTTATATTGGAAAAACCAAAAGAAATTTAGAAACAAGAGCAAAGGAACACTTTAGGAACATAAAATATAAACAATTAGAAGAATAATAATGCAATTGCCATGCATTTTGTGGAAAAAAAAAACAACTTAAATCCAGAACCAAAACTTCTAAAACATACATCAGGAAAACAAGAACTGTCCATATGGGAACAAATCTTCATTTCAAAAAATAGGAACAAAGTATTCAATTTTGACATCCCCCAAAAAGATTTGTTCAGCAAGTTCCTCGAACCGCCACCTGAGGAGACCTATGACAAAATATCGCCAGCTACACCACTGAAAACCAGTCGATATCCGGTTGATGATGGAGGCAAAGTCTCTGAAGCATGTTTCGGGAAAATTTAAAAGTGTTGTTTAGTGTCATTAATTGACTCCCTTTAAATTTATTACAACAACACTGTTTTCAATACTTCCAAGAAAGGAATTGCAATCTTATATTGTTTGTATTTTCTCAGGAAAAACAAAAAAAAAAAAAGGAAAATGCATTAGTTTATGAATACTGTAAAATTTGCTATTTCAAGTCAAAATTAGTAAATTATGTTAAGAAAAGAATGTATGTTTTATACAAATTATGATAGTTGTCAATATTTTTCTACTTGCTTGTGGTTATTTTTGATCAATATTTAGTTAAATATTCTCTTTCATAATGTAACTTCACATAATTTAGTACTATAGTCATTCTCAACATTTTTGCATGTATTAATTTTTCTGTGTATTCTGAGTTTTCATAGATAAAATAAATTTGCTGTGACTTTTGAATGATAATTTAATAGAATTAATATCTTATCTTATTTGTCTTAATGTAGCAATATTCGTGAAGCTTGGATTAAAGCCAAATATGTTGAACGACGTTTTGTAAAACAACTATCAGTACCTCTTGCAAATAACCAGACAGCATCACCAGACCAACGCTCCTCACGACTGAGCCAAATTTCAGTCAGGAAATGGAGTGTTCGTAAATTAAGGAGACGGCCAAGGAGCAAGGACAGTCGAGGACAGAAATCAAATAATGGGAAAGTACTGCCAGTTGTTTCAGAAAGAAACAAAAGCTCTTCAGATGCAGTGTCTAAAATTGATGAAACAAGCACCAAAGATGACACATTATGCTCAAAAACTGAAGATCAGAAGGAATCTCCTGAAAAATCTCCACAGCAAATGCAAAGTGAGCATAATACTACAGAACCTGCTGCTGGACAAGATTTGGTCAATGCTGAAGTGTTTTTCTTTGGAAAAACTTTAGAGAAACAGCCACTTGATGGCTCCATAGAATTGAGCAGTGATCAAGATTCAACAGGTGGAGAGGAGGAGGAAGAATTTATAGGTATGACTAAAGTTTTTTGCAACTCTTAGTTTAAAATATTGGCATATTGGTAAAGCTATTAACAAATTAATTCTGTAATTTAAAAAGAATTTCAAGATGTGTATTTATTTTATTAAATTTCTTTACTGTGAACAACTGTATCAGTGATACTTAATCTTTAAGATATTAACTGTGTAGAAGCATTTCTAGATCATTTTGAACTCCCCAAAATTAAACAGCCTGAGAAACATTTTTTGTGGGGAGGATATGTTTAAACCTTCAAACATATAAGTTCATTAAAATATATAACATAACTGCAAGTTCTATCCACTGTGCAAGAAAAGAGTAGCTGAGAAATGTTGCCATCAGAGGTGTACTAAAATCCTTACCTCTCAAATAGACAGCATATCTCCTGTTTTATTAAACAAAATGGGTCTTTTTATTTTTCTAACACTTATCGCACTCCAGTTAAGTTATAGTGAACCATTTCACATGATCATTAGTAAGTCTGAAGCTTTGTTGGAAAAACTACTTGTTATCGGTTTTCAACACTGTCACATAGATTTAAAAAGATTATTTCCAGGTGTTGCTTCTGTTCTCAACCTTGAAGTCTGACTATTGCCTGTTTTTGTTGTCGTCGTTGTCACCTGTCTTTTCTCTAGTGGTGGAACTTGAAATTCTTTATCAAATTATCAACAGTGGAATTTCAATGTTCATTACCTGGTCCTTATTTTTTCATATTAAAATATTCTCCCACTTTGTCAGTTTATTTTGGTTTATCACCCCTTTTAATAATTTTGTATTTGGGTCAAGTTTATGGTTTTCATTCCAAAAGTGAAATGCTACTGCTGACTTAATCTTCCTGTTTCAATTTGATGTTTTGAAAGTGCTCTTTCACTCTGGATTTTAGGTTTCTTTTAGTTTGCCCTATGTAGCATTTTTCACAGCCCTTATACTTAATATATTCCGGATCTATTGATTGATGGGATTACAACTTTTGTTTTTGAATTTAAAAGTTTTTTATATTGAGTATCTATTTGTAGGTGCCAAGATGATATTGATTAAATGTAAGTGACGGAGTGTTAAAAACTGACTACAAATAGTTTTTACAATTAATTTGGGCATCACTGTTATTAAATTCCTCCAAACACGATAACTGGAAATTTGTGTTCAATAGGTCAATTTTAATGGAAAAAAAAACTAAATGAAATCAGCACCAGTTTAGATAGATCACCTTGAAAATTGCTAAACAAACTAACTCAAATTAATGTGAACATAGTTGATATTGGACTTCAGAAAAACTGTTCTATTGCATGAAACGCACCATTTTAGTTTAACACTGATCAGCATGTGATACCAATTACGTTTAACGCAAAATTAACTGTTATGTTTTGCTGGAAACCATGCATTGCCTATCTCAAATTTATTAAGTATGTCTACAATCCCTGAAGTTATTTGGAGTAGATCACTAACACCCTGCATAATGCCGAACTTCAATTTACGCATATGGCATGAAAACTACAATGGATATGTATCATATGTAGCATTAAGATAGATAGTAATCATAGGTTATGGGTCTACGTGTCTTGCATTAAATTAAATGTTGCATCTACTTAATCACAATGGATACACAAAAAGTTGATGGTTTGTCCAAGGGATAAATTTTCCATTGCATACTGATAATATTACATGCATTCTCATTCCTTCTGCAGCAGTGAGAGGACTGGAAAAGAACATTAAGTAGAGATTTTAGAATAATATTATTTGTGCTCTAAATTGCCAAATTAACATTCAGATATGATTATTTTTCTTATTTGTTATTATATATTGTTTCCCTATGGAACAAAATCTAGAAGACGTGGATATTTTATTCTTACTTCATTCCTGTTTTATTGAAATGTAATTATTTTTACATTTTGTTGACACATGTGATATACATAGTAAAATTTAATGTTGATTCTGTATTATACCTCTTTTAATAAATTAAAATATTAAGCAGATGTAATTATTCCATTTTTTGTGGAATGTTTTGCTAATTGATAAATATTGATGTACAGGTGAAGAAGATATTTCTAAACTTCATCCAAATCTCTTGCTATACAAGGCTGCAGCAGCTCACAATTTGCCTGTTATGTGTGAAGCATTAGCTCTTGGTGCTGAGAAGCAATGGGTTAACACAGAAGATAAGTTAAGAACTCCAATTCATCAAGCAATTATTAGTGTAAGTATTTCAGTAAAATATTTTCAAGTAGTTCAACTTATTAACACCTTTGCTAAAAAGTAATACTTAATGGCTGAGTGCATCATTCCCAGTTAAGAGAAAGCTGCAGCAAAATTTATAGTTTGCAAGGATAAAGTCATATTTCTGTTTCACAAAGTTCAGTTTTGATTTTACTGGAGGTTGGTCATGGTAAAATGTTTACTGCTCACTGAAGATGGTTTACCAACAAAAACTGTGATAAAGGATTTGAAATGGAGCTTAATAATTACTCCCTCTGTCCCATAATAATTGTCCAATGTGTTGAAATAGCATTACATTATTAAATTATAGATGAGTTGTATTTATTACACATCAGCTTCACTTACGTACTTATATTGAGGACATGTTTCGTGAATCATCATTTGCATCATCGGCTCTAATGCGACTGAAGCTTGATCCAGTGGTGTGGGTAGTTCTGGAGTTGCTGCTGCCATCTGTTGATTTTGTGATGAGTTTAAATGTGGGGTTGTCTTCTGGCATAATTACGAAGTTCATTAGTTGGTTTTTATGTTTTTCTATGCATATTCTCTCCCATATGACAAGTTCACTATGTTTTTGTACATATTTTAGTAATTTGGTGCTATCTTCAATTTAATGATTTTCAGACCAGAAATGAGCTGCTATTGCAGACTTACCAATATTTTTGTATGTTAGGTGCTTAAAATGTTCTTTCTTTTTAGTGCCTATATTTCTTTTTGTCCTCCCTATGTAAATTTTTTCACAGTCTTTACACTTAATCTTGTTAATGCCTGACTTTTCTTCTGGTTTTATCTTATCAGTATTATTACTGTTAAGTAGGTTTTTAATGTTGTAATTGTTTTTGGTGTCAATGTTATATTGTATTTCTTGAATATTTTTTGGAACTGTTTTGTGGCCCAGGGGTGGTAAGTAAATTTAATAAATCTAATTTCTTGTTTCATTATCAGCCCTTGATAAGATTTTATCCTTTTTTCTTAACGATTTAATTATCTTAATTAGTTACTGACAAGGGAGCAAGCATTTTGGATATACATGCATGTGAAGGTGTGCAATAGGTCAGTGAACAGATTGTGAAGAGAAATCATGTAACCTTATCACGATGATCAGCAAACACTGTCAAGATGCAACCAATTTTCATAATACTGGTGTGGCACTGTATGCAGTCTGATGAAGCAAAGCACTTTGGAAATCGTTAGTATAACCATGTGATAACTATACAGTGAGTAAATTTGTGAACAACAGTAATGAATACTCAGGGAACACATTTTTGCCCTACTTATTCCTAACCATCATTGTCACAGACAATTATATGGGACAAACAAGATACATGTACTGGACAATTATGGGACAAAAGTACATGTTTGTCTTCAGTATCTTCATTCACTTGAATAATTAAGGAGAGAGTAATAGAATAAACAAGGGATCTTTTTGAGGAACTGAACATGTTTCATTTTGAAAAAGATGCCAATTTAAAAAAAAAAAAATAAGGTAATCACAATTTTAGATAAAATTAATGAACAACTCCAGTTCCTACAGCATGGAACCGTCCAATATTGCAAAGAAATTTTGTTGCAGCACTCCAATTTTATGCAACTGGAATATCTCAAGGAGTAATTAGTGACTTCAGTGATATATACAGAACAATGGCATACACAGAGTTTTAGGTGTCATTGCTTCATTGTCACTTCAGTACTAAAACAGCCTCTCCCACAACAGCAAGAGAGGGATTTTATTGAGGGATTTCATAGAATAGCTAGATTCCCCAGTGTATTAGGTACATTGGATTGTCATGGTTCTAGGGATAGCATGCTAGCCTGTGGTTCTTGAGACAATTCAAACCCAGTATAGGTCGATGAATTTTCTCGAATTTTCTTCAGGCATAAAAATCAGTATGGCATCCTTTGGAAGGCAAGGAAAACAAAGCTGTGGTCCCATGTCGTAGATTTACGGCACTTAAAATAATTGCAAGCATGATAAATGGGTCTCTTGAGTGGTCTTTCATGCCCAACACAAAGGGCTACAGTTAAAGAGCACCCATAAATGAAAATTATAGTTCAGTTTTGTATTGGATTATCTTGGTTCAGCTACCGCATCTTGAGGTGTAAGCTTGCCAACTTTTCGTTCGTCTTATGATGTAGCTTCCCGTAGATCCAGGTTTTGAGGATTTTAGCATATGAGCTTATCTGCAGAGCTAGGTTTGTTATGCTTGGAGAAAACCTTCCGGAATTTTTTACGTATAAATGAATGGAAAGTAAATTTCATCATATTCTGCTTGTTTTCCAAGGGTATTAATGTTACTTTTTTATATTTTAGTTTTGGTTTTTTCCTGTCCGTTAGTTCAGTATTAAATGCAGTAATACGATTTGCTAGTACTGTTTGTCATATTCATTTTTGCTTAGAGTTATTGCTTGTTATTGCTTTGCTATTACTGTTGCTTAACGGTTTGTTTTAACTGCTCCCAGGTTTCTTTCCCTAATTTGTACTTATAGTATTCTTTCTTATTTAAATTCAGCTGGCATACTTTTTATGTATAACACTGAAACCACCACATATGCTCTTTGATTCTTAACTATTAATAACTATATTGATGCATCAGCAGTAGTAAACATAAAAGTAGTTAGTGACAGCATCAGATTAATAAATATTTGCCATAAAATTACAATAGAAAAAGAATCCAGTAACATACTTCCCTTTCATCTTGCATCTACAAGGAAATATGTAATAAAATAGTTTCTTCAAATCTTTATCTGGATTAAGATGAAGTAGATAGTACTACACTGACTGACACACTACTCACAACTTTTCTTGGCTAGTCCACGGAGCAGTTCAAAATTGCTTTGGATTGTAAACTTTGCTGACTCAACTGAACTGTTAGGTTTTGCACCACCTTATATACCCTGCCAGGCATGGTGGGAAGATTCCGGAAGTTGAATGTTCTCGAGTTCAGTTATTCAAATGCTTGAAAACAAATCTGCACAGTAATAATGTGGCTTGCTTCCGGCATCAAGATGTCAACTTGTGACTGTCTTTGGATGTTGCATTTTTTTGTTTCTTGTGCCAATAAACCTTAAAGGTGGTGCAATGGTTTGAATCACTCTTAATTCTCCATGGCAGGCACAAGCCATTACTGTGATAGTAGTTGAAAAGTAGGTAAAAAAGTGTCAGATCATCAGATTTTTGCAAATGATTTACACAATATATTAACTTAGGGTAGTTGTGCCGTTGCATAGTGGGCTAGAGCATTGTGCTTTAGTTCCCTGTGCTCGTAATCAATCCCACCCCAGGGGGTGCAGATTTTAAGTCCCAGGTATAGGACCCGTGCCCACTCAGCATTGTGCCCAACTATCTGGCTGGTGGTGCCAAGGCACTGACCACATTTCCTTCCTGTATTGTTTGGATGTTTGCCGACCTATTCCTTGTGTATGTGGGCATGAGGCCAACAATCGGGTTGGCAGGCTCAGGCCCACTTTGGGCTGTTACACCATGGTTTATATTTATAGTGGGTAGTAAAAGCTGTGTGACTGTAACATTTTTTTGTTACAGGGTTCAGTTATGGCAGTGGAGTATCTTCTTTTAAATGGTGCTAAAATAAATTCACAGGATGAAGATGGGAAAACACCACTGCACTTAGCTACTGAGCTAGGTAAAGTATCAATTTCTTTTCTGTTTGGGTTTTTTATTTTTAAGCTTAGTATTGCAAACTTCTTCATGCAGAGTTTCAAACACACTGTCCTGGATACTGCAACATACAAACTGAAAGCTTTCTTTAGATTTGTTGATGACACCTTTGTCATCTGGCCTCATGGAGAAGACAAACTTTCCAACTTTCTGGACCATCTAATCAACCTGCATAGGAATATCAGATTTACTATGGAAGTTGAGAAAGACAATCCCCTTCCCTTGGATGTGCTAGTCTACAAGAAGGCAGACGGGAGCTTAGGACAGATTGTATATAGGAAGCCCAGGCACACCAACCGCTATCTGGATGCCTCTAGCCACCACCATCCTACTCAAAAGAAGATGGTCATCTCCACTTTATTCCACCGGGCCTTTGAAATTGCAGATGAGGACCATGGGGAACAGGAACTGCAATACCTTCAGGATACGTTACTTCAGAATGGTTACTTCAGAATTTTGCATTGTAAAAATGAATACAGTGTATATATTTTTATTTACAAATATTGTTAAGCACAGTATATAATGGAGGACTGCAGGATCTGACCCTGGTTACTTTTCCCCAAATGCATAAAATATTATATATGTCAAGGATTAGTTAAATTTTCTTTGCTCCACCCATTGTGAATACCATGTGTTTATATTTGTGTTTTTTGTCACAGGTCACACAGCACAGGTGTGCTTACTGCTGAAGCATAGAGCTGATCAGCACCTTCAGGATTCTGGAGGTACAGAGCCACTTGACATTGCCATTAAAGAAGCAAATGCTGATATTGTTACTTTGTAAGTATCTCTGCATTGTTTGGTATTTCCATTCAAATTCTAATAATGGAAAACTATGGAAAAGTTAATTACACTAGGATTCATTGACCAGAATTCAAACAATCCAAAACAGTTAATCCTGGCAGACAAGTTTAAGATAAATTTAGACTACTCGAAAGGAGACCAAGAAACTTAATGAAGATTTAATTCATATGGAATAAAGGATCTAGTACACAAGCCAACAAGGGTAACAAATTTATCATCTTCCATCATTGATCATATTGCAACAAACTTGAATAATGAAGTAGTAAATATAAGTAATATAAACTGATACATTTCTGGCCATTGTGCTCACTATGTGAAATTTAACGGTTTTCACTGCAAAAAACAAAGTAATTATGAAATTAAGATTATTCAAGACCTGAATTTATTATTAGGTAGATGTGTTAAATCTCCGTTACACTCACTGCAGAATGTGAATATGCAGTTTTAATTTTTCGTCAACAGTTAATTAGAAAATCAAGATTTCAGTTAGCAGCTTTTTCTACTTTCCCTCCTTCCTTAACGAATCATAATTGTAGACAGTCATTACTGTCTGAAGCAGCACATTGGTGAGGTGCGAATATAAGTCCATGTGCATGTGTTCTTGTGAGTCAGTTCCGTCATCAACTTTCAAATCTGTTAAGATGTTTGGCTGGTAAGGGAGGTTTCTCCCTTGTAATATTACAAAGTATAAATCATAAGGTTTATAAAAGTTGTTCATTTATTTAGAAAGTTTATTTATTGTAATTGAAGATCATTCAGCTAAATACTACAGCTCTGCAACTAAATATTTGAGGAAAATACAGCTTCTGTGACAGGAAAAAAACAGACCAACAAGGTTTTCTGCAAGTTGTGTAGTAAATTTATGTGCCTGGAACATGTCGCAGTATAGTGAGAGCAGTGAGAATAGCAACCACTGTGAATGAGAAAAATGTTTATGAAAACAAACTTTCTGAACAATTTTTCTACAAATACTCCTTCCATCCCATAGTAATTATCTAGTCCGCCAAAATAGCATTACAGAAATTACTGACAAGGCAATGTTTTGGATTTACATGCTTGCAGAGTTGCACAGTAGTTCTGTGAAAACGACTCTGTACTCACGCTACCTTATCACGATGATCAACAATCACTGTCAAGACAATTACCAGCAATCAATTACCATTGATTTTCAGAACACTGGGTGGCGCTGTATGCATTCTGGTGAAACAAAGCATGCCCTAAGCAAAGCAAAGCACACCCTACAGTGAGTACGTCTGTAAATAGGAGTAATAGTAATGAATACTTCTACTTTAGGAGCAAAACATGCAGTAGAAATCGACAAGCGTAGCAAGAACCTTTCAGACAGTGAACGGCAGGTAGTGTATGAGTTTCTTTTGATATACAGTGTGGCTAGCGTGGTGAAGAAAGGTACCATGCCAAATACACCGAAGACATTTTGGCAACAGGGGCGGCACTTTTTGGAACATGGATCTGTTTGTGTTGTAGTTGCATCTCGAATGAAAGGCAATGTCAGTTCAAAGAAGAAGGATCTCAACCTACAACGGATACAGCAGCTGGCACTGCAAAAGCGGCAGAATATTCATTCAGTTACAGTGGAGCTAAACATTTCTAAAAGTACCCTACATAGACATGTGAAGGTGGAAGAGTTGAGAACCCACACAAATGCATTGAAGCCATTTTTGACCGGTTGCAACAAAACAGAATGTCTACAGTTTGCCTTATCAGTGCTGGATTCTACCACAGTTGACCAACCTGAAAATGAAAATCCAAAGTTCAGCATTATGATCTGATGGTCTCCATCGTCATGCTCAACTTCTGACTTCAGTTTTCAGGATGGTCAACAATAGTAGAATTCAGAATTGATAATGAAAATTGTTTTGTAGTGGTCAGTCAGTATTGGCTGCATTTGTATGGACTATCAATTGCCCCTTTGTCACCGCCTATATAGGATACTAGCACCACTGCAATTGAACACATTTTCTGCTGCTTTTGCAGTGGCAGCTGCCATGGTCATTGAAGGGTGAGATCCTGCTTCTTTGGACCGACATTGCCTTTTCATCCAAGATGCAACTACAGCACAAAGGATCCATGTTCCAACCACTGTCAGCCCTGTTGCCAAATGTGGCATGCTATACTCATACTGACATTAATTTTCTTGACCACACCTATAATGGCACCTTTCTTCACCATGCCAGCCATACTGTTTTTTAACAAAAATTTGTGCACTACCCACTGTTCATTGTCTGAAACGCTCTTGCTATTTCTGTTACTCTCTGATGTTAGTTGTGTTCCTGGAGTATTCATTACTGTTGCTTACATATTTACTCCTACATATGTAGGATTATCACAGGGCTATGCACCCGCCTCGGTAGCGTAGATGGTAGCGTGTCTGCTTCACGTTCAAGAGGTCCCGAGTTCGAATCTCGGTCAGGGTAAGCTACCTGGATAAGGTTTTTTCCAGGTTTTCCCTTTTCCTTAAACACGAATGTCAGGTAGCTCTAAGCTCCATGGACCCCGGATTCATTTGAGTATCATATCACCAATTTCGTTCATCCGATATGACTTAACATTGGAGGACGTAAATTACAACAACAAAAAAGAAAAAAAACAAGATTATGCTCGACTAACAATTTCCAGCATAGTACAACACCATTGTTATGAAAATCAGTGCATCCTGATGGCACTTGTCTTGACAGTGTTTTGTTGAATTATCATGATAAGGTCGTGTAATTTCTCTTCACAATCCTGTTCCTTGACCTGCTGCGCATCTTTGCAGGCATACAAATATAAAATGCTGAGTAATTATTGTAACGCTATTTCAGTGTACCAGACAATTATTATGGAACACATGTATTACTTATTATCATGTGTGCAATACCACTTACTGTAAATATATACTCATGTAGGAGTTTATCAAACTCTACATTTGTAATTTTTGACAAATTTTTGACAAAGTCAGACAAGTTTATTATTGGTGTATTACAATAATAATAATAATAATAATAATAATAGTCAGTAAGTTTTGCAGTTTCTGACTTTGTCAAATATAAAAATAAAATGGAGCAAATTACAAATGTGCATTTTAAATTGCTTGAATTCCCATTACATGTCATGTAAGAGAACTGATGCCATACTTAACATGCTCATGTATACAGTGTTGGAGCATACACACTTTTTCCTTTCTATTCTCTAAGCTAAAGGAACTCAGAATGTGTAATTCAGGTAACTATTATTGCATCACTTTAATTTTTCAGACTGCGATTGGGATTACTCAACGAGGAAATGAAGGCCTCAGAGTTGGGTTCAGCTGGAGATGATACATTTAATGATGTAGTGAGAGACTTCTCTCAGTTGGCATACTCACATCCAGAGCGCCTTCATAGAACACGAACAGATCAGAAACAAAGTGATCATGCACCTGAGTGAGAACACTTTGTGGCGATGTCCAGGTAAGATGTTATAAACATGATACGAAATATCAGATTATGAACTCGCACTATTATTTTAAACTAACTACATTAAAATAGTAGTACCAAAAACATAGTAAATAGGAGGGGCAAGCTTAGGATTTGCTGGAGTCTGCCGTATGGTCTTTGCAAGATCCATAAACCGGACATACTGTTATGGATGTTACAGGCAGTCCCACGTATCTACTAGCATGGCACCTAACCAACCTGTTTCAGCTTCTAGTTGGAGGTTGTCTGCACTATATGAATACCTCCACACAACTTGTCTAGATACCCCACATCACCATCTTGTCAGCTTCAACATGCTATCTCTCTAAAGCCAGGAATTATTACAAAAGACATTAAACTTCTGACAGAACACTTTCTGCCTAACATCACCAAGCTCTTCCAGCCCACCCTGACTTTCACATTCTTCTAGTACAATGACCCATTTCATTCCCATTTCATTCCCATTCCCATTTCATTTATCGACCAATATGACTAAATGTTGGAGGATGTAAATTAGAAGAAGAAGAAGAAGAAGAAGAAGAAGAAGAAGAAGAAGAAGAAGAAGAAGAAGAAGAAGAAGAAGAAGAAGAAGAAGAAGAAGAAGAAGAAGAAGAAGAAGAAGAAGAAGAAGAAGAAGAAGAAGAAGAAGAAGAAGAAGAAGAAGAAGAAGAAGAAGAAGAAGAAGAAGAAGAAGAAGAAGAAGAAGAAGAAGAAGAAGAAGAAGAAGAAGAAGAAGAAGAAGAAGAAGAAGAAGAAGAAGAAGAAGAAGAAGAAGAAGAAGAAGAAGAAGAAGAAGAAGAAGAAGAAGAAGAAGAAGAAGAAGAAGAAGAAGAAGAAGAAGAAGAAGAAGAAGAAGAAGAAGAAGAAGAAGAAGAAGAAGAAGAAGAAGAAGAAGAAGAAGAAGAAGAAGAAGAAGAAGAAGAAGAAGAAGAAGAAGAAGAAGAAGAAGAAGAAGAAGAAGAAGAAGAAGAAGAAGAAGAAGAAGAAGAAGAAGAAGAAGAAGAAGAAGAAGAAGAAGAAGAAGAAGAAGAAGAAGAAGAAGAAGAAGAAGAAGAAGAAGAAGAAGAAGAAGAAGAAGAAGAAGAAGAAGAAGAAGAAGAAGAAGAAGAAGAAGAAGAAGAAGAAGAAGAAGAAGAAGAAGAAGAAGAAGAAGAAGAAGAAGAAGAAGAAGAAGAAGAAGAAGAAGAAGAAGAAGAAGAAGAAGAAGAAGAAGAAGAAGAAGAAGAAGAAGAAGAAGAAGAAGAAGAAGAAGAAGAAGAAGAAGAATCACAAAGAATGCATGCTAAAGAGACAAATAATTTAGAGATGTGTTGAAGTGTTGTACTTGTTTAAAAGAGAGGCTGATCATACGTTAGCATTGAGCTAATGATTTGATAAAAATAAAGCAGCTTCAAGGTGAATTTTGCATCTTTTGTCACAATACTCAGGCTGATTAGATGTTCTGCAATCCCAAATATATCATCTTATATTCATTTTGTTCTTCATAAGAAACTGCTTAAATATTCTGCTCTAGGAGGATTAAGGCTGGATTTATACAAAATATTTCTTTACTTTAACATTTTTCTCTCCATTTACAGTAAGCACAGCAGCAAGGCATCGTCACGACATCATGACAGGCATATGCTGCCCTCTTTCGTGCGGTCATCTGCTCGAAAACTCTTTCCTCGTTCAGGACATACAAAGAAGACTTCAAAAAAACTAGAGCAACATTCAGTGCAGAGTAAAGACGAAAATGAAGTATCAGTGAAAGAAAAAACAAACTCAAATCATTAATTATCTTGCCCTATAATGTTTCATAACAAAAGCCTAGTATTGGGCATGAATACACATCGAAAAGAAAGATAGAACTTGTTATCTATTTTTAATTCATATCTTCATATCTTTACTGGATACATTTTCTCCAGGGTTTGAAATTCTTGAGAATGCTTGGCCATGTAGGTATATAACTTTAATGTTCTAAGCAATAGAGATGCAAGGTTAATAGTTCATAAGATAAAAGCAAGCAACAGCTCAATACTTGCATTTCTAAGCAGTTGCTTGGTGTTGTAGGAACAAAAACAATTTTTCTCAATCTTCTCTCTATCATTGCTCACACTGCTTGTTCTTTTTTTATTATTATTTTTTTTTTTTTTAATGCAAAGTGTATGAAATCTGATGTATGCAGATGTAAGTGATTATCAAATTGGTTTGCCCAACATTTCTTCCAGAATCGTACAAAATGCATAGCAGAGCTCTTAGAAATGTTTAAAAGAGACACATTTTTAAAAACCTGGAGATTCTGATTTTCAAGTCTGCATTACTGAAGATGTTGGTATTACCAGGTAGTCTCAAACACTATCTGGAAGTTATGTATACTTTCAAGCAAAGAGCAAGAGATGTAGTCCAATTTCCTAAAATTAATACCACTTTCAAAAACGCAGACAAAATGGGCAGAATTATATACATTCCCTGATGCTATGGACCTCAGATTGTACTCATGTAAGGAAACCAAACTTACGTGGAGGCGAGTACATCAATAGGAAAGCAGTTCCTAGCATCAACGTACAGGCTAAGTATAGTATAAGCGAAAGTTTTGTGTTGTAGATAGTGTAGTTCTGTTGATTCAGCCATCTACACTTCAAAGGCCAGTAATGCTGCCAATACACTATCACTAGGGTATTCAGATTGAGGTCTTTTAGGTTTCTCCCGAATAAACAAATGAACAATGTAGCAAAACATTCATGCAATTCAAAACCCATCAAATGCCAAAGAAATTCCTATAAAACCGACTGTAAAGAAATGAACCTTCTTTCTCCCTAGAGATTGAATTCATGTAACCTTGAGTACTTTATTAATTTTGATATTTCTTAATAACAGTTTCATTGTGTACTTATAAAAGAGCTTGATCAATTTAATGAAACAGATGCAAGCAAACTGCTTTTTAATATTCAATTTTAAAAATCCATCATTGAATTTGTAGAGAAGTTTTCCTTTGCAAGTTGGGTGAATCACGTTTGTTTTCACTTCGCCAAACTTTTTATTTTATTTCTATAGTATAAGATTAGCTTTATTAAATGTAAGTGTGCTTAAAATAAATAGGAACATGGATATGAATTAAGCCAAGATTTAATTTGACCACACAGACTGAAGAATAGGGTAAGAACTGCTCAGCATCAAGCAATTGCTCAAGCAAAGAGGGTCAATTTTTACTTAAATGAAACTGCAAGCTGATGCCTTGATTCTCGGCCTGCTCATATAGCTGTGGCCCACAAGCAACTGCTGGGCTTTATTTTTATCACCTATTAGAATGATTTCATATAGAATAATTAAGTAATATAACATTTTATCATTTAAATATTTATAGCCATGCCAAAAATAGAACTTCTAAGAGAGAATTATATAAAATATGATACTAAAAGTAGAGTGTGAGGTTATACAACAGATTTGAAATATAAATATACAGATAGAGCTTTGGTAAACTTATGTGAATATAACCAATGTTTGGTTTTTCTGTGCTTTGAGAGTACTGCATTAAACTGTGATGCTGGAACTTGTTTGAATATATATTATATTGTAAAATAATACCTGTATAAAATGTAGATGTATATTTGCTATATTGATATATATATTTTTAAAGTAGTTTACTGCATCAGAAAAGAAAATATGTATTTCAAGCTACTCACTTTAATGGACTGAATAACTGTTTTATATCTGAATTCTTATAAATATTAAACAAAGGAATGGTGCTAACACCAAATTTGTAAACCTGAGATTATTAGCTCATTTTGCTTATGATTGTTGTGGTTCAGTCTATACCTAAAGCACAAACACCAGTTTCTGCAATAATGTTAATAGCACTTAGTTTTCTAAATGTTAGCAAATACAGCAGAGTGACTTGCTCCTTTCATATAAGAAATACTAACCAAATCAGTAGTCTTTACTTTGTCATAAACAGGCAGCAAAACTTGACGCAGATGGAAGAGAGATATGATTTCAGATTAACTCTGTGCATTTCTAACCTGAGTGTTGATCCTGTCCCAATACAGTTCTACATAAAAATCATGAGTATGCCAAATTGTGCATTATTGAGGATGTTTAAAGGGAAAGTCTACCTAGGAATAACCTAGTATATGAATTGCACAAGTATTTACGCTTTGCCTCCATCACACATCACATGACGTCAATTCTTGTAATACAGACATTGAAAACTGATGAGATTTTCTTCTGAAGCTTTCAGAAAAAATATAATCTGCTAATTCTGCAATCATAAAAGCACATGATGAACAAACAAAATCTATTTAGTTACCTCTGTAGTCAGACTGATACATACAAAATATACTTACTTCTTTTTGTAATAATTTTGTAAAATGATTATGTGAATGCAAGATTGTACTTTCTCTACTACTTATATTATTTTGTTAAATTGTATTGTATTGACGTTGCCTATTGCTGTATTTAAGCTTAATGGCAAAAAAATAAATATTATTTTTATTATTGTTATAAAAATTAGGTCAGTCAACACATATTTCAAAATGTACATATATACAGGGTGTAACAAAATGGTACGTCAAAAATTTGAGAAAAAATTTCTTGCAGATAGAGGATATAAAAATGTTATATGAACATAGGTCTAGAAATTATTTCCTTTTTAGAGCACTTTTTCTACAGCTGAACCCCATACAACAATAGTCAATGACAGAATGGTGGGGAAGAGGAAATCACAGCAGCACATGTTCAAAATGGCCTCCATTAGCTCCAGTGCATCTTCAATCTGCCGCTGCGTGGACTTCCTAATGCACTGTGTTAGGCTTGGAGAATTTCATATTGTCTGGCAGCCTTCACAATATAAGCACAAAGAGTCATCTGGAACTGGAGTTGCATAAACAAAAGATTTTAAATGTCCCCACAAATAAAAATGCCTGCCTCGGTAGCGTAGATGGTAGCGTGTCTACCTCACGTTCAAGAGGTCCCGAGTTCGAATCTCGGTCAGGGTGAGTTATCTGGATAAGGTTTATTCCGGGGTTTTCCCTTATCCTCCAAGACGAATGTTGGGTAACTCTAAGCTCCATTGACTCTGGACTCATTTGAGCATCCTTTCACCCAATTCATTCACCGTCCAATATGACTTAACGTTGGAGGACGTAAATTACAAACAAAAAAAATTCTAGTGGATTTAAATCAGGTGAGCATGGAGGCCACATAATTGGTCCACCTCTTCCTATCCATCTAGCAGGAAACCTGCTATTCAGAAACCGACAGTCAGAAAATCTGAAATGAGGAGGAACTCCATCGTGCATGAACTGAGTACAGACTACATACTGTACTGTAGCACAGTGTCAACAGTGAAATGCATCAGCTCCACCCAATTTAACCAGATGTAAAAGCACAAGTTTACTACTGTACAATTAAACCACTGTAGAGCACCTGCCTGCTCTGCGAGGAGTCTCAGGTTTGATCTCCAGCTGAGGGTGGGGACTTTTCTCCAACCAAGATGGAATCTTCCCCAGAGTCTGGAAGTATGAATGAGAGCATGAACGTCTGCCTGATCTAATGATTAAAAATCCAAATTTAAATAGCATTTTAGGAACATCAGGAACAAAGAAATAGATAAATTGGCGGTAGCTTACCATTTTTGGAAGGAGAATCACAATATAGAACAAGAAATCCACTTATTAAAAAGTGTCCAAGATCCAGCTGCATTAACCACGTGGGAAAAATTTTTCATAAAGAAATATGAAAAAATTGTTAAATTTTGACACTACCTTTGAAGAGAACCCAAACTTCAAGTTCATCAAGATACCGACAGAGATACCCCGATCACCTTCAAGGAGTTCAACAAACCAACATCCATTAGTCGACAACAGCTGATGATGTTAGGAAGATCTTAACGAAATGAGTTCTAGGTAAATACTAGCAATAAGTGGAGCATTGAGTACTAGTTCAACTCAAAATGATATTACTTATCAATGTAGTTCACGTGTTCTTCCACAGAATAGAATTAGTTCAGATTTAAGACTTTGTGAATTTCTTTTTTAAACGTACGTGCTGATTTAACTCTTTAAATATATTTTAGCTTGAATTACATTTCTTTATGTAGAGGCTGGGAAAGAGGAGTATGTTTAGTCATTTGAAATACTCGACAGCTTTCTCTGGGAGGATACCTGCCATGTCCGTTACTCTTTTTTGTAATTTAAATATTGAAACACTAATTTCTCCATGACTTTGTTCCATACATACCTAATAAAATAATTATAAACCCTGGACTCGCGCCTTAAACTTAATCTGTGCTATTCTGACTCATCCTATTTATTATTTATCAGTTAATTACACATCTAAATTATTTCTCTGAAAGAACAAAATATCAACCAAAATAAGTGTGCCATAAAAATTACTGATTTTATTTTTGAAACATTTCAATGCATGAACCATAGGTTAGTATGTTGAGTGTTCCATCACATTGATATAAGTTTTACGTGCTGCAGACTCCCTGTGCACTGACCCTTACAAACCTGTGGTATAGTTATACCTAACCTCCTTCATCAGTGTAGAAGTTTTGCTGCCTGGTCTTAAATTGACATTCAAATGAGTGATGAGAGGAATTTGTACACTGATTTTCTTTGCTATTGTTCTGAGAAAACAAAATGCTACATTCAGATTAGTACTTCAATTTAAAATGTACTTATTTAGGACAAATATATAGTTGCCATATTAGAGGTGTAGTGCTTTAAAAGGTGCCAACGATTGTTCTTTCTGAACATACTTTAAACTTGCTATAAAGATGTTATATGCTAGTTGTAATTTACAATAAGATTGCTTTTCAAATTGAATGTGATACATGAAAAGAAGCTGAATGTTATTAAATTTTAATAAAGTTGACACTTTGTATGTATTTCCACTGTCTTAGTGGGGAGAAAAGTGCTTCTGAATTTAAAATAATTAATATAGAATTATAACACTTAAGTGCTTCCTGTAGATTTTGTGTTATATCTTTAAAAGGTCTGTGACATTAGAAGATGCACACCTACCTAACATACACAAAAAACACATGCTTTACAAGCAACATGAGTTTCTCTTTCCAAGCCTGTTATTTTTATTTTTCCTAGACTTATCATAAGTTCTATCATCAACATTTCCCCTTATCCTTCTTGAGTAACAAAACTGCACAGCAGTTCAGGTAATTTGATCTCATGTCAAATTTTCACAATTCAGGAGAAATTCAACAGGCAGAATGACAATGTGTATGTTCGGAGCCATTAAGTATCCCATCAAGTTGCTCCCCGGGTTCTTTTGGGCCATCATATAGCATCAGTGATGGTTTGGTTAGTTTCATGCAAAGGGACCTCAGAGGTCCATTTCTGTGAAAAGGGAGTAGAACCCAATGCCAGGTAATACTCAACAGTGAACACTGGATCTTCGAACAGGATAGTGCTGCGGCTCACAAAGCTAGGAAGTATCAGCAGTGGCTCAAGAACAATGTCCCAGAGATCATCAGCCACATGGATTGGCCATCATCCACTTCAGACTTGAATCCTCTGGATTGTAAACTCGGGCTATTTTGGAGGCCAAGACCAGCTCTTCAAGGCACAATCTTGAAAACTTAAAACCAATTCCTGCAGCAAGCAGTGGCAGATTTAGACATGTCATATGTGCCATACAGATGACTGACCAAGGTGTTTAACGGATTGTATAAAGGCTAAATATGGACATTTTGAGTGAAATGATAGTATAATATATTCATCAGAATCTGTTCTATTATAGAGTATATCCTAACTTAGAAAGTGCTCATATTTAGCTCTGAAATTATTCCTTGAAGTTTGTGACAGAACTTATGATAAGACTAGGCACGGTTTATTCTTGCAAAAGCTTATTTCCATGGTAATTGAATGCCAGAAATGATTTCATTTAAATTATGCAAATACACTGATTGTAGTCAAATCTTTAATAAGTAGGTAGCTATATGCTGGCTGAGAAATGCAATTCAACACATGTATGACTAGTATTAGAAATTTCAAACCAATAGCAACAAATGTCTCAGAAATGCTTAATGTTATAAAACATTTTGTAAGATCTGCATTTTTGTTTAGCATTGTGTTCAGCTCCTATGGTTTCCCCATGTATAAGAAGTTCAATCAGAATGAAGAGAATTTTGTAAGAAAGTGAAGACTTATACCTATTTATTATGTCAGTATTTCAAATGTATGATATTTTAATCACTATTGTCGAGATATTGTTTTCCTACTTCCCAAAACATTAAAACAAATTTGTGAAATGTTTGTATTATGTTGTTCACTCATGTATTTACTCAGATCAGTTTCTATAAATGTTTCTGGGTTTAGTGGATCTCAAAATATATATTCTTGTTAAATTCCAAAATATCCAAGATCAGAAATATAAACTCTTTCTTCCTCCCTTGAAATTTAAAATGCTTTACATGCATAACTTTTAGGAAGTACTTGGAGGAAGATAAATAGTAATATAAAAGATTTAGGAGGGTGGGGAGATAGATAAACTAAATATTATAAGGGACAAAAGAACAAGGCTTAGATAAATGCATCTGCTGTTGGTCTGTAACAGACCTCTAAAGAGATCTGAGAGTTATAGGACACACAAGTAGCAGTGTATACCACAATAACAAACCTACTTAATAGTGTAAAACTGGGGAAATGAGCCAGGACTGTTAGCTGAACCACTGTCAGTGTTAGGCTTTGTCTGTTCAAATTAGATTGGGACAGGCTTAAACATTTCAGGTTGTACAGACGTCTAAGAAGCAGAGAGGAACTTTATTAGTAAAACCTGTTGAATAAAATTTAAATGTATCTAAGCCAGAGCAATTTCTGGCTGTACAGTTTCAACTCCCAAAGGATATTTTTTCCTTGGCATTTAACATATCATATTGAATGTAAAAATTCATTTGAAAAGTTGAATTAAGGTTAACAAATGTTAAGAGTTCCAAGAATACAAGCAGTCCAATAGAAATACTAATATGGTATTCTGTATAGCATTTAATGGATCAACAATATGTATATAAATAAGTTTCATAAGCTGAAGTGCAGTGTTCCATAGTTTAAACAGTTTGAGGAAAAACACGCTTGTGCAAATGAAAGTGAATGAAGAGTTTGGAGCAGTGTACGTAATCTCAGTTATTTGTTGCTCACTGTGCACTAAGACAGAGTACCTAAGTTGTGATTTGTAATAGATTAACTTACATATAATGCTAAAAACTTTATCTTGCACAGAAGTTTAAATTTATATTAATGGGAATAAGACAAATGCAACGAAATATATCTTTGACAATGTTGCTAATAGTGTTTTGTTGCTTACATTTGAAATTGTTCCTGAAATGTTTCCTATATGAAATTCAGCTGCAGAAAAGACATGCTACCAACAGAACCTTAAACAAAAATAAAAAAAGGAAGAAATTGAATTTTTGCAGTATAATATTAGTGTATATTTTGTAAAGAAAACAAAATACATGACATGAAGTGATTTAAGTGCTCTATGGATGGCCATCATATGTTCTTTTAGCCATTTGGCAGCAACAGAGACTTTCATAGAGTAGCTGTACTTCCATAAAGTTCCTGGCAATGGCGGCGATTCCAGTAGGCGAGCCATCCAGCCGTCACATGCACAAACCTGTATACACGAAAGTCTGTTAAGGGAGATAAGCTGGTGACATGTGGCAGTGCTTGCATAAACAGAAATTATCACATGAGATTGTTGTTTCGTACACGAGCAAAGCAGGTGATGATTTGGATAGCACCACAGAGCTTCCCTAATCACCTTTGAGTAGGACACCATCACACCTCTTACCACTGCCACTGAATTGGATGGGACTTGATTCTAAGCTAAGCTACTTTAATTGCAGGGACCTTATGGAAGTACAGCTACTCTACAAAAAGGATACTGGAAGCAATTTAACTTCTGTTAGTTTGCTATAACAAATTTACTTTTTCTTAATTGTCTGGGGTGCAGTCATATTATACACTCAGAAATGAGAATCCTTTAAATTTGCTAATAGTCAATTTTTGTAACACATTTTACTTTTTAATAAGTAAAACGTGTTTCAAAAGCTAATAACTACTGTTATCGATTCCAAGTTCATTGCTGGTGTTGCTCCTTCTAGTAATGGAAATTCTAAAAGTGTTGCAGGATTCACTTATAAACTTACAGGGATTGTGGAGGAATGTCGGATGCCATTGAGTTGCTGCTACTCTCAGGTAATCATGGCCATTCCATGTAAATACTTTTGTAACATGTACTTAAACTTTATTTCACACAGGAATTAAAATTGGGTTTCTTCCAAACGTGCCATTTATATGTTTGGGGCAGTGGGGGAGGATGTTTAACTGCTTTGAACAGGGTTTGAATGTAGCATCATCAGTTTGACAGCCAAGCACAACTTGTTTACTTTTGATGCATTGGCCCTTGCTAATAGAATATTTTTTGAAAAAGGGAGGGGGGAAGCTGATAGCTTTATGTAGTAGTTATTTTCATGCTTGTGGAAGTGAAATTATTTTAGAGCTCTTTATCAGTACAAATGTTCAAATGAAAAATCATTACACAATTTTTAAGCTTGTCATCAAGAGACTATAGCTAGCCTATACCATCTCCAGTGTAATCCCTGAAAAAACAGTACTAAATTTATTTCAATGTTTCAGTATTTTTTTTTTTTTTTTTTTAAATTTATAGCAAATGATATATGCACTTCCTGCAAATCTATTTGTGGATGATTTATTCTGAATATTCATCTTACTGCACTTCATTCAACAATTTTATAGTTTTTTTTATTATTTGCAATTTTATTTCATAACAAAATTAGTATAAAATCTTTAAATCATTCTACACAATTTTCGGCTCTTCTTTCTAATATGCGACACAGCAATTTTTTTTCCAAGTCCTTCACACTTTTTTATGTTTTTATATACAACCATGATTTTTAATATAATTTTACTTTTTAGTGCAATTTCGTGCTGGATGGCATTCTTTTAACGTTATTGTTTATTTCCTTACTGCATATGTAGCCATATTGAAGAATTAAGTGCAGCCAAACTATCCATGTTTCTCCACTGAACGCAATGCTGCCAACAGTCTTACTTGTCCGTAAATTACACTAGCAAACTAACACAAAGTATGTTCTAGACGTTCACTGGCTTTGAGCCAGGTAAGCAGATGTTGAGACATCGACGTTTCGGGAGCGTACATCTCTCCCATCTTCAGGATGTTGAATGACTTAGGGCTGGGGTGACCCATATATATACTCAGCGAGCGGGCTCGCGTTGGTGAATATAACAACCTCTCAGAAAACACTGCTGCTCTGGTCGCTGCTCAGTAAGCCAGATCTGTGTTTCCAACTCGAGCCCGCTCGCTGAGTATATATATGGGTCACCCCAGCCCTGAGTCATTCAACATCCTGAAGATGGGAGATATGTACGCTCCCGAAACATCGATGTCTCAACATCTGCTTACCTGGCTTGAAGCCCTAGAACGTCTAGAACATATACGCCGCCAGGAAAGATTCAGCTCATATTTAACACAAAGTACTACCTAAATAAATTTAACATTAGTATTAGGGCTGTGACAATTTTTATGTTACATTTGTTAACGTCGATTTTAACATCTGTTGGTAAAATCGGGCACAATTTGCAGCAGTAGCCAAACCAGTCCATGAGCTCCACTTTTACTGATTTGTCGACCAATTTTCTGATTTTCAACAACGTACTGAACGAATCTTAAATACTTGAACGCACGGAACAAACAGCCCTCACTTCTGACAGTACAATTGGCACTTTTGCTGGACAACAAGCCTACTTTTGTAAAGCAATAAAACCTGAAAGGAAACATGGTCAGTGTTTTCCAAAACTGATCTGCACTAAACGCATCCACATGCCCTTTTGCACAAGTGTAGGGCAGATGTCTGGGGCATTTTTGTAGAAGTTGGCTACAAGTGTTACATATCTTTCTTGTTTTAGCTGCAACAGGAGGACTGCAGGTTGTCTGCTTGTGCATGTGTATACGTGCACTGTTGGACTTAGAAAATAATCTTGTGTCGCACAAAAGAAAATTTCTTCCAATTTTCTATTCTTCTCCTACACAGAACTAATCAATAGTTCTGTATCACTCTGCTATTTAAGCACTACATGGTTGAAATTACACTCGAGATGCCAACTGATGGTACAGATAGTTCAAATATAATACAGGGTTATTTGAAGCAAAAGGTTAGAGACAGTGATGTATTTAACATTTGAAAGTAATGAGTCGGTGTTCATCTCTCATCCGCTTTTTCCACCAAAGACCAAAAAATGTTCATGAATCCTATATTTGGTTTTCAATGGAGCTTTGTGTTTCACATTGCTCTAGTCACTTGCTCAACATGAAGTCTGGCTGTTAAAAATGAAATACTCATTGATCAATTCTTATGTTTAGAATAAACAAGTCTAAAATGCTACCTGTGATTGCTAGTTTGAAAGCCAGATGAGTGTGCTTGCAAAACAAGGTCTATTAACAAAATAGAAGCTAGTTCTGATATATGTATCTCTCATTATTATTAGACAACCATTCAGTATTATCTATATAATTCATATTTGGAATATATATTTGGGATGGTTTGCTTTAACCCAAACAGAAACTCTAACCTGATTACACCTAATGAAAAATCAATGGCAGTTATTTATTAAGAGTCACTAATTATGATGAACGTGTAGTGTTAAATGCCCACTTTTACATGTGGCACCACAGGTGGTGAGACATGATATATGGAATGAAGATGGACCAGTAGAATGAGATGGTGAGGGAAACCAGATATCCTGGAGAAAACCCGCCCCAGTGCCATGTCCACCACAAAACTCACATGCAGTCGCCTGGGATCAAACCCTACGCCACTTTGGTGAGAGTCAAGTGGTCTAACTACTCGTCCACAGCACAACCGCTATTATGATGTTGCAAGCATTTGGTCACATGAATAGTTACATTTCTCTGATCTTTTAAATTGTCATGGATTACTTGTTAATTTACTTTAGAATTTCAGATTTTTTGAACTTGTATTTACTGTTAAAAACCATTTTATAAATAGGTATTATAATCTACTATTTCTTCCCTGGTTGTTAACACTGAAGACCATTTACTTTTGGATCAATGAATTTAAACGTGTCCATATAAGCACTAAAGATGAATTGCGCTTCACCCAATTGCGGTCACCATGCAGAACAGCAATGCAAAATTCCATGATCTGGTTATGCAAGACCGCCAAATCAAAATTCATGAGATTGCTAAGGCTGTAGGCATTTCAACTGAGCAAGTGCGCAATATCGTGCATGAAAAATTGACAATGAAAAAGCTAAGCAAGATGGGTGTCACGACTGCGCAGTCAATCAAAAGTGCAGCCGAAAGAACAATGTCTGGCGATGTTTAATAGCAATTTGCAAGACTTTTGCGCCTATTTGTGACTGTAAATGAAACTTGCATCATCATTACACACCAGAGTCAAAATGATGGACAATGCATTTTGAGATATAGGGCAAATTTACTTTACCTGGGGAGCCAATTCGTCCCAAAGTAACTTAATGGGGTTAAGATCTGGAGACTGAGATGGCAAAAAAGTGCTCTTTCACCAAGATAATGTACCATCGCACGCATCAGCAATCGCAATGACGAAAGTGCATGAGTTGGGCTTTGAATTAGTTCCTCATCCACCTTATTCACCAGACTTAGCCCAAAGTGACTTCTTCCTGTTCTCAAACTTGAAAATTTGGCTTGGTGGTAAGAAATTTTCAACAAATGAAGAAGTGATAGTCACTATCAACGAGTATTTTTCAGACCTTGATGGAACCATTTTTCTGACGGGATGAAAAAGCTGGAACATCACTGGACGAAGTGTATAGCCATCAATGGAGACTGTTGAGAAATAAGGTGAGATGTTCACAAAAAAAAAAGTTTTTTACCAGACTTATCAAACGACCCTCATATATGGAGCATGAGCACTAGTTTGACTCAAAATTATATTAATTTTGTGCTTCATTGTATCATAGTCCTTACTCACAGAAACTCTTAATATATTTAAGTATGTTTTTCATAAATTTCTACAACTTTCGTGAATCCCAAATCAAAAAGGAATATTCACAGGTGCTTATAAACTAATAAACTAATGGCTGATGAACATTTTCACAGACTTCAAACTGGAAAGTAAAAAACTGTGAAGGCTTCTCTAAAGTAGTAAAAATGTTCTCTTGGCAAAAGGGTATTTTACTTTGGTGGATATGTTAATGCGCATATGAAGGCAACATTGAAAATGTTTAGAAAATAATTAAAACAATTGTGGAAACGTAGAGTCAGACTGAAAAATTCAATGCCATAGCCGGGATTTGAACCACGGATCTTCTGGTTTCCGTCCAGCCGCACTACCATTGTGCTACTATGGCCAACGTGCCGATATGACATTAAATTCTCCAACTGACTCGTATTTTCCCGGTAAACCACTTAGGAGTTCTCATAAACACATGAGACAACTACCTTAATGGCGACTTACTACATGTAAGTACTTTAAGGCCCGGGCACGTATTTATTATGGCACGTTGGCCATAGTAGCACAATGGTAGTGCGGCTGGACGGAAACCAGAAGATCCGTGGTTCAAATCCCGGCTATGGCATTAAATTTTTCAGTCTGACTCTACGTTTCCACAATTTAGCCTACACACGGCAAGTGTGAAAGAATAATTAATTTCAATTAAAACAATTAAACAATTATTTTTTAAAAATCAATATGTTTTTGCATTCAGCAAAACTAATCCTTAAACCGGTGTTGAGATTCTACCCGAGACACTTCAGCAACCAGCTTTTTATTTAATCTTCAATTTTTGGAAACATAAAGTTACAACGCACTAGTTAGGAAAGCACTGTATGGTGGAGGTTCCATGGGTCCCAAGCTGTAAGGCATTGGCATAATCAGTTTTGCTGTATGTGACAATGCACTATTCATGATGTAAAACTATTTTTCCTTTTGGTTTTTTTTAAAAATTGACACTGTGTACCTATAGGGAGTAATGGTATGTTTATCTTCAATGTGGCCTGTTTTAAAAACTAAGTGCCACTTCTTACCAATACAGTAAGTTTGTTGGACTTTTTAGTTTTATTATTAAACACAAATTGAACAGAATATTAATAGTTAACTGAAAGTTCTGATCATTTGGAAAATAGTTCATTGCATGGGTCCTGACAGGGCAGGCAATTAAGTGATAATGAGCAGTAAGACCACATAACTTGCAGGAATGCTGGGTCAATGAATGGTGGAATCCTCGTTGATCGCAAACCTCGAAGCCAAGTGCTGCTATCCTGGTGAACACATCTGATAACAACCAACTTAGGTTCCTGGCTTAGGTTCCATTCAAAAGACCCATTGAACTGAAGGTTTTTATTTTTTAGGATCTTAACAAAATTTGTCACCTGTAACCCAATCAAGCATGCTTTAAGTATGAAATATAAATCATTCCACTGAATTAAAAATTTCTCACCTTGCAAATTTTCCAGAGCTTTTCTAAATGCATTGTTTTTTTTGATCTGAAGTCAATTTATATGGAACTCATTGACAACAAAGTTCTCTCATATTTAACCTTTTTTTTTTTTTTTTTTTTTTTTTTTTTTTTTTTTTTTTTTTTTTTGTAATTCTACGTCCTCCAACGTTAAGTCTTGTCGGACAGTGAATGAAATGGGTGAAATGATGCTCAAATGTGTCCAGGGTACATGGAGCTTAGAGTTACCTGACATTCGTCTATCAGGATAAGGGGAAACCCCGGAAAAAACCTTATCCAGATAACTCACTCTGACCAAGATTCGAACTCGGGACCTCTTGAACATGAGGCAGACATGCTACCATCTATGCTACCGAGGCAGGCAAAATATTTCACTGTTGATTATATATATCATATTTAACTGTTGATGCAAATGTTTTGGGTTTGACTCGTACCAATACCCGCCCAATGATGCCCAAATAAATTCACAAGATGTTGCAGATGAACAGCAGCAATATTTTCATAGTAACAGCAGTTTATTCATCTTGCATCAAATTCAATCACTAAGAAAATACCAATCTCTCTTAAACTTCTTGTACCAGTTATAAATTTTGCAAATGCATTTCTAAGCCAATCTTCAAATTCTTTAGATATTAATGACCTGAAGAAGAGCATCGAACATTTTACAGAAATTTGTGTTCCGATGTACTGTAAAATCATAGTTTGAAAATGTCAAATTCATTTTTAAGTGAACAGTATATTCGGTGCCTTTAATTGCAAGAACAATATTATCTAACACGTAGACAATGTTTCCAATAAATTATTTTTTTTAAATAAATAATTAAATTGATTAAGGAGTATCGAGATTTATAAACAGTGAAGCAAAATAATTATTCATTTATAGATGAGTCATATTTATCACACATCGGCTTCACTTACGTACCTATTTTGAAGACATGTTTCATAAAACATCGTTTGCATCGTCAGCTCTTATGCAACGATGGTTTGCGAAACATGTCCTCAAAATAGGTACGTAAGTGAAGCCGATGTGTAATAAATACGACTCATCTATAAATTAATAATAATTAAGGAGTTTTTTTTTTAACTTACTGCTGCTCAAAAGTTTCCAGACACTAAGGGGAGAATGAATAATTTAAAGAAAAAAATAGGGAAGTGAACACAAAGCAAAATCTTTAGCTTGACTTATTGTCTCATCAAAGTTTAATGTAATTACTATGTATATAACAATATGATCACAAAATATTGAAAATTATATTAAAATAATAACAGTATTGTTCAAAGTGTGACAAAGTTACTTGAAGTATTTTAAACTTTTTCACTGAAAAAGCATCCTTCCACTGAAATCACTTTTCTCACTACTCTGGGCACTCTCTGTATAACTTTTTGAATATAAGATGCCAGAATGTCATTCCAAGTGGCTTGTAGTGTATTACAAAGTGCATTTTGACATATAGGGCAAATTTACTTTACCTGGGGAGCCAATTCGTCCCAAAGTAACTTAATGGGGTTAAGATCTGGAGAATGAGATGGCCTCTCCATAATTTTCAATTTTCCTGACCTCTGCTGATCCCAAATATTTCCTACACATTTTTAAGTATGTTTGGGGTCATTATGAAGCCCCCTACCTATTAGACATTTACCTGATGTGACTGTACATTTGCTTAAAATGTTGTGATAGCCATTTTTGTCAAGTATTCCCTTAATATTGTAGGGCGCCACACCATTGTAGACCCTCTAGCATGTTTGACATTTGGGATTGCACAATCTGGATGCATCTGTTCAGATGGTGATCGTCTTACATAAGTCCATCGTCTGTTTCCAAAAATCTCCAATTGAGAATTATCAGTCCAAAACACCCTTTTCCAATCATCAACAGTCCAATTTTTGTGTTTCACAGCCCAATGAAGTCATCTTTGTTCACCTTCCTGAGAAGGGGTTTCTTCACAGACTGACTGCTTTAAATTTTCTTTTCACAGTACTGATATTTCCTTACCATGACTTGCATTAACTTCAGCTCCAATTTCATCAGCTGTTAGCTTTCTATTTCGCTTGCTTATTAACAATATAGTGTTATCCTCATTTTTAGTTGTGATTGCAGGCCTCCCATATCTCTTTCTGTCCCTATTTGCCTCAGTCTCCCTTGATCTCTTTATTGCATCAGCAACTATTATCCTGAGAATCTTCAGCTTTTCTGATATTTCCGGAATTGAATAACCTTCATTTTGAAGGGTATTCACTGCTGACGTGTTGTCAGTGCTTGAAGTCTGCTTACGGCCCATATCCTGTAGTTAATGTAGCTACGAAATTGGAATGAACATAAGGCAGGGCTAGGCGTAGCTGGTCTATCCCTACTAGCCAGTGTGGTGCATGCAACCTTGTACAGTTAAGCGTGCATACTGGCTTGCTTTGCCAAATCATACTGCTAATTTCTTTGCGAGCTGTAAAAATTCTCATTAAAGAATTATTTTATTTTTCCCATATTACACAGCTGAGGATGACTGTCCAAACCCCATGTTTATAGCACATCTGATTTCGCAGATATGGAAACTTAAGATGCCTGACAGGAAAGAAAAGAATCATTAACTGTCAGTGAAGAAAAGCACACACGTGCTATACTTGTAGTTGCATTTTGTACCTTGCATTCAGTAAAGTGGTGATCTTTTAAGAGTGCACACAGGCTTTTCAAAGTTAGTAAATGTACCGCTTAGCAAGCCTAGTACAAGTGTGCCTAGTATTTACTGCAAAACAACTCATAAGATTTTACATAAGCAGGCTAGAAATACTCTTTTTAAAGTGTATTCCTTTTTCAAACAGTTGTCAATTAAAGACATTTTCGAAAGTACAATTTTCGCTCACAGTAGAAAATTAAGAGCACAAGCTTGTCGCGTGAGTGCTCAAATTGTGATGAACACTGTTAAAGAAGGCAAATAGTTCACCAAATTAGGAACATTTCCCATATTTAGATCTCTTGGAAAACACGGAGCAGCTAAAAAAAAGTGCTACCAACTTAGACAATTTTCAAAAGTGTGTTTTACGTAAAACAATTTATGATTTATGTGACAAAGGTGAATATCCAAATGCCAAAAGACTGACCAATTTAATGAGGGAGAAAATAGAATATATGGCTTCTGTAACTTCTATGTATAATATTCTGAAATCTGAAGACTAAAATGCTGCAAGACTAAAATTTCTGCTCACAATGTCCAACATTAGAAGTACAGAAGTTCCTTGTGTACAAATGCTTCATAAATTCTTTCATATTAAATATTTTAATGCAACAAAAATTGGTTTAAAGTCCATTACAGGCAGTATACAAACATGGCATCATTAAAGTAGAAACTATAATCAAAATCGTTGAAATGTCACTATTTTGTTTCACTGTAGCAAACTCCTTTTTTCAACGAACACATCTAATTTGAGTCATTTTGTTTCGTGTGCATGTGAACGATAGCTACATAAACAAACTGTTCTCTGGTTCAAGGTTTTAAGGTTCAGATTATGCTACCATGTGATGATCATTGTATATGTTATCACACACATGCTGAAATATTAAGCAAACTTCTCTGCATGTACATCTCAGATCACTTGCTAAGTGGTTTCAGTGAGACAAAGGCAGATATACCTTCCATTTCTGTCGCCCGCTAGCCCTGGAACTGGCAATGCCAAGACAGTACGATCACCGTATTGGCTGAACCCATGTCCATTCTTATTTTGTAGCTACTCTAAATACATTTATTTTGCTTAATTTTGTGAAATTTCATAAAACTGCTCAAATTTTGAAAATACCTGAACTAATGGGCTTTATTATTCTGCAAATAATGTAATAATCATGTAATAATTTTAAATATGCATTTACTTACCTTTTACAGACACAGCAATCACTGCAATACAACGAGCTGCTCTTAGATGAATGAAATGCTACACAGTAACTCAGAATATGCAACTTAAACTGTCAGCAAGATCATTCTCACTCTGCATCTGTACACAAATGACTGTGCTTGAGTAGCATGTATAGCAATATGGAATGTCAATGTCTGTTTACAATGCTGACACAAGTTTATGAACCTGTGATAAGAGATGCTTGCCTTAGATCTGTAAGCAGCGGTATTGCTAGAGACCAGGCTCTGTGTGTTTGCGGGGTGAGGAGTGCGGTGAAGAGGGAAGTAACCTAGTGACATGTGGCAATGCTTGCATAAACAGAAATTATCACTTGATAGTGTTATGTTATTGTTCCTTATATGAGCATCAGTGGCAGTGCTCTCGCTTCTAAGCATTTGTTTGTTACAAGTGCCAAGCCATTGTAAATTGTTGTGGATGAGGGTTGATCAGGGGTCATTCGTAAATGAAATCTTGTGGTCTACAGTGAGGTTCGTCAATTGGAATATAATCAAGGCTTCGCGGGTGATCAGCCGTGTCAGGTTTATGAACGTCGAGTTTTTGGCCATTGTAGACTCCATGGCCTTCTTTAGGATCTGAATGAATATTCCTTAAATATCCCACTCGAGCAGGTAACAAAGGGGGCAGCGAAATACATATAATATATAAATGTATTATATATTTTTAATTTTATTATAACTTATGATTCTTATCCTCCGATGTTAAGTCATACCGGATGATGAATGAAGTGAGTGAAGTGATGCTCAACTGAGTCCAGGGTCAATAGAACTTAAGAGTTACCCGACATTCATCTTTCAGGATAAGGGAAAACCTCCAATGTTAGGTCATATCGGACAATGAATGAAATGTTCAAATGAGTTCACGGTACATAGAGCTTAGAGTTACCCGAAATTTATCTTTCAGGATAAGGGAAAAACCCTGAAGAAACCTTATCCAAATAACCCACACTGACCGAGCTTCCACTTGGGACCTCTTAAAAAAGCAATAATTTGAACAAAAATATTTTGTTTTTCCTGCAAGAGGCAGACACACTACCACCTATGTGGGCAGCAGGCTATTGTGGAAAATCAGAAAATGTCACTCTGAAGATTAGAAAGGATTGTAAACAACTTCAGGAGCAAAGTGGACATTCTATTTTATATACAACACCGAGGGAAAGACACCGAAAGACAATCGAAAAGCGTTTGGGCAAATTTGATAATTGTGTTATCCGTAAAGTTGTTCAGGAACTCTGCAAAATACAGGACATAATTACAAAAGCAAAAAAACTCTGTCCGACTGTTAAGTACAAAATACATTTTCCTTGGGTCACAATATCTTTGATAAGAGTCTTAAAAACTATTGGCTTCAAGTGGAGAAAATGTGGAAGCAAACAACAGATTTTAATTGAGAAATCTAAAATTCTATGTGGCATTATTTAGATGAAACCTGTTTGGACAGTAGCCTGGAAAAAGGTTTTTAAAGTTGCCGAAAGTTACAATGCAGGCACTGATGATGTGAATGTGGATAACAATGGCTATTATGGTCTGTATGTTACGCTTTAATTTTTGCCCATATTAAGAATTTTGAATTCAGTTAAATTAAATGTATGCTATTGTAAAACATTACCCTTAAATGGTGTCTTACTGCATGATAAAGCCAAGTAGTGTTAATGTGGTTTGGCATTTAAATTTAATCTTTTAATCATTAATAATGGATCAGAGTTTATTTTGCCTTCCAATCTTAAGTTGTATGCATTCATTGAAAACACGGAAATGCCACTGTCCGGCTGGCCTCCAGCACTCTCCTCCCCTCTCTGATGTCGTTATTCAATGTGATTGCATTCCTTCCAACTACACAGAGCTTGAACTCAAGCAGTAGTTTATTCAAGTTAAATGCTGAATTACCTCATTTTCACTGGGTCTCCGAAAACTTTTAGGCAGCAGTGTATATATTGCATAGTGTTCCCTTCCACCCTGCTTAACAGGAGAAAATAAAACAAACTAGATCATATTTCTTCTTTTTTATGACAGAAAAAATTGTTCAACAATATTACTGCATGCATACTAAACCATCACCACTGAATTGGTATTCACATTTGATTTTATTTACATTCCAGTTACATGACATTTTGTGTTAAAGCTCTATTGTCCCTTCACTCGTGTTTAATGCAGTGAATCTGCATTGAAAATAAAACAATGTCAATTATACTTTCATGTTTTATGTATATATGTACATATAAAATTGCTTTCACTTTTATATATAGAAGCTACACATTTCTGTATTATGTCAAATGTATGTAGCACTGTATGTAGCACTGTCATAAAAACACTAATCTAAAATGAATTAAAAGAAAATCTAAAATGAAGAGGTGTACCTTCAGTCTGCAAGGCTCTTACACATTCATAAATAACAATGGCACAAAAATGCCTACCTTAAACAGCAGAAGACAGCACTGTGGCCAGTGTTGTAATAACAATAATTGTACATAACCTTTGCTTACTGTAATGAAAAAGTGACTAGGTTTGGAAGCTTATGATGTTTGTATAGAAATAGAAATAGTAAAGTGTGGATGTTTACAGTGATTAATGACTAGTTAAAACAGATACATGCTTTACAAAATGCTAAGCTGTATCATTGGTCCACTTACTCTTTAAAATACCATTCAATATACTAAATGCCATCTTCAAAAGCAAGGGTTTGAGGATAAATGCAATTATGTATGGCATTATGATTAATTACATAGATCAACACAATTATTCCAAACAGTTAAATGAGCTATTTTGAAAATGACAAGATGTAAAGCAAGTCAAATAACGAACTCCAATGTTCTGATGTGCATAACATGTACAGACTGGACTGGACTACATTACGGAAGGGATTCAACATGAGGTCCAAACTTGGTATACTGTACCTATGCCCCCAAGTCGGGAACCCTTGGGAGGAAGGATGAAGTGAGAGGAGACAGAGGGCGGTCGTCCCATGTAGCCACGACATTACACTTTGTAAACTCCCCAGCAGGCCAGAACCAGCATCCCACCCTACTGTAGCCTGGAAATGGCCCCACCGCACCCAGACCAAGACCAGAGACCATCCTACCAGAGGAGGAAGTCTTACCAAGAGTGCATCATCCTGCTATACAATGCAGAGACACCCATCAACACTTCTACCCTGAAAGAGACCACTAGAAGAGATGATGTGAAATAATAATGGAGACAAAATGGACGGACAGGACACTTGGGGAATGTAATTAACCTAACCCGCATTCACCTGGCAATCTGGGAAACTCCCCGAAAAAAACGAGTCTGGTAAGTCCACCACAGGAATCAAAGATCTCTCAATTCAGGCCACAGACAAAACCGCCTGAGCCATCCTGCTCGATAACATCTACAAAACTTTCATGTATACACATGAACAGTTTAAAAGAATTTTCTTGACACTAGAATGCAATATGTTTGCTAGCCAAGTCAAATAAACAAAGCCCCTTCAATTTAAATGCCTAAATCTCTAATGCAAATTATAACCACACTCACCATTTATCTTCATAACTGAAGATGATTTTTTTTTCTTTGTAATTTACATCCTCCAACGTTAAGTCATATCGGACGATGAAAGAAATGGGCAAAATGATGCTCAAATGATTCCGGGGTCCATGGAGCTTAGAGCTACCCAACATTCATCTTTAAGGATAAGGGAAAACCCCAGAAAAAACCTTATCCAGGTAACTCACCCTGAACGAGATTTGAACTCGGGACCTCTTGAATGTGAGGTACACACGCTACCATCTACATAACTGAAGATGATGTAAATGTCCTTGTGATGGACACATGTCTCACCCCTTTTAAGAAAATTGACTGTAACACTCATTAATTCCTCATGGACTTGTACATAAAACCATGATTGGTTCATGAAAAAAAGTGAAGGCTGATCAATGAGATAATTTACACTATGCAATGCCCAAATGTAGAAATTAACTCTACTCAAGTTATACCATTTTTGCAATTCTTGAACCACAGTTATCTTACAGAGTTTTAATTTAAAACTTCAGTAGCATTCTGAGATTTGCAAAATTAATGATTCCTGTGCAAGCTTACTCAGAGATTTCTCTAGCCTTCGTTTACAACTTTTCTCTGTTGTCATCAATTTTTCTTTAAGAACATGGTGATTTACTTTGGATTTTTATCAATGAATACATCCCGTTTTTCTAAAGCTACTCACAAGGTTGCTCTTGAGAGGCAGAATGTCTATAAATTGTCTCACATCAAGGGTTTATTGTTTTCTGTGTGCTTAAGTATATGGACTGTGGTTTTAAATTAGCACAAATAAACTAAGGAAAGTAAGAAAGGAGAGTAAGAAAAGTAGAGTGGAAACACACCCAATTAGAAACAGCAGAGCAGGACAAGACTCCCCCTTAACATGGTCATATCAAAATAACAGCTCTGTACTAATTCTTTAAACGTCTAGAGCTTTTGGCTTTAGTCATTTGAAAACATTTAGATCAGGACAGTAATATTTTAACAGAATAATTAGTCCTACTATTCATCATTCTCCCACTACATTTCACATGCTGCGCTCACATAAAACTATATGACAAGATTATTAAACTATAGATGAGTCATATTTATTACACATCAGCTTCACTTACGTACCTATATTGAGGATATGTTTCACAAACTATCGATCGCATCATCAGCTCTAATGCGACTCAAATATATAGTGTTCTAGTACAATTACTTTCTTGGAAGTGTTGAAAACAGTGTTGTTATGATAAATTAACTTTAAAGAGAGTCGATTAAAGACACTAGACAACACTTACTTTTAAATTTTTCCGGAACTAGTTTCAGAGGCTTTGCCTCTATCATCGGCCGGCTCTCGACCGGCCGAGAGAGGTCGAGAGCCGGCCGATGATAGAGGCAAAGCCTCTGAAACTAGTTCTAGTACAGTTAAATTTTGATATATATGACAAGACCTTGACACCTCTCTGCACACCCTTCCTCTCCTATTCACACCAACACATTACTGCTTTCGATTTGAAAAATCACACAACTGAGGTTTCAAGATATTTGATGACCCACTTTTCACTGCAAGATATAGCTGAAACTCTTGATACCTAAATTGACAATCCAATGAAACAACTACAGTGGTACAATAAACCTAAAAATTGTATAACAATACATAATTGAGAAATCTATCGTCATCACTATGATAAAGTATTTATATAACAAACTTTTCATGTGTTTATCTTTTATTTAAACAGCATAATATCATTTTTGAATGATTGATTATGAAAGAATCAAATGCCTGAATGCAATGTGACCAAATTTTGTTTTTACACATTCTGCTTGTGCTTGGTTAATTACAAAATAAACCATCTTCTATAAACTTTATAAGCCATGCACATATTTGTTGTGCCTCTTCTGCATCGAGTTGTGAAATTTTGTTGAACCTGTATAGCTGCTATGAACAATGATAGAAACGTCTCTTTTAAATATAAATGATAACTTTCAGTTATTCTTTAACCTAAAATTAAAGTTGTAAGGATAATCTCTGGGTATCTTATACTTTTTGTGTGAATAACAGCTTACAGTTTTAATGAAGGAACATTCTTCTTGATGGTATACAAGTTTAAATAAAATCAGTGAAAAATTGTTTATGAACAAGTGAAGTTTGAATGAGTAAGAGTTGCTTTTGGCTTGTGACTTTAATCATATTTTAACATAGAGAACATTTTAATACACCTTTTATGATCCAGATGCATTTTATACTATACCTATAATCAAGAAATCATTTACAAGATGCATATGCTAGTTTTATATGCATATTTATGGTGTCCATTATCTAATTCTTTGAGCTCTGTAAAGTGCTTTTTATATACATTATATTTGAAAGAATATATTATAAAAATAATAATAATATACTGTATAAGCTAGTAGAACATGCAAATGTTTGGAAGGTAGCAATGTAAGTAATTCTCGTATGCAACAGAATATAATATAAAATACAATTTTTGTGTTACCATCACATCCGCTATAATTTACTTATCCGCTCAGCAAAACACAGTTTGCTTCACGTGAGGTGGAAGTCCAATGCGCAGTGGAGTGGAGTGTGTGGTGGGAGTAACATGCAGATGGTAATGTGTTCAATCTAGCAGTGACACCAAAACAATTTACACTCTCAACACTGAGTGCATGTCACATTATTTAGCAATGTTCTTTTCAAACAGATATTAGAATACGTATCTCTCAAAAATGTGTTGTACTATAAACATGTGATGTTTCCACTGCATGTAACAAAGGAGGTGCCAATTTCCAAACAACTCACCTTATGCCAGAGCTGAAATGTAATCAATATCATGAAACCACAGTGCTTGGGGTGACAAAAGAGCAATGTGCAAGTGTGAGATATTCAAGGATATGGGGGAGTTTAAAGTTAGAGCTTAATAATCTGTGCATATATGAGTTGTACATGGAAACATTAAACAATATGCTATTGGTTCCAGTTTAGTCATGTGCTCTAACAGGCCCTGACCTTTGAAGAGGCATTTAGTGCTCATCCTGTATTTTGATTCATAGTTTTCGGAACTTTACTTCCTTTTTTTATATATATTTGCACACCTTTCTATTATAATTACCAGTTTTTATGTAATTTACATATGATCATTTTTTATTAGCATTAAAAAGCACTACTTCATATTGCTTTTCAGTAATAAACACTGCATGCCAGAGTTATCTATACAAGGAAACAACATTAAAATACTACTGCCAAAGTGAGCTTATCAATCATTAATGTAGTTATTAATTTTTAGATGAATTTTTTATTTCGCTTCACTGTGGTGTTCCAATACAGTTAAATCTCGACAGATTAATGTAGTTGTTTCTGATTTGAGATGTGCAAGAGCAACATTGTATCCAAGCACCAAAAAAAAAAAAAACTTTATTCTTAAGTGTAATATTTTCATGGTAAGTATGCTATGTGTAATTTTTTTTGTTGAATTCCTTGACAGTGCAACTATATCCTCCACAACATCCCTTTTCTTTGTTTGAATTCTTGGGCATTTCATTGATAAGATTTCAAGATTCTTTTTCTACTGTTCTATACACATTGTTGTTACAAGAATAGAAATACTCACTATATGACAGCAAAATTAAAAAAAAAAAATGATTGAAGCACATGGAAACCTTGCCATGTGCTTCAATTATCTAGATATATGTGCAATGCAAGAAGTGCAGCATGTGACAGTTATATTATTGCTCTTTGGTGTTTTACTGAAAAAGCAGTACGTACTAGGCATTGTATCAGTATTACTATTTTTTTACACTTAATCTAAATTAATTATATATAAAATTAAAGCATTAATTTCAGATCACTAGGGTACAAGTATTGCTCTTCAAGATGGAAGCAATATTTTCTTCCAAAATTTAATTAATACATATTAATAAACCTGAGGTATATGAGAATTAGTTCATTTATATTTTAAACACTAACTCAAAGGCAATTTCTTGGCATTTCAGAAATAATAAAGTGACATCAAATTATACAAGTTGTGTATATCAACATTAAAGATACATTAAGGCAAAATAATTTATATTCCATTGTATTGTAAGGCATACTTTGACAGACAGTGAAGAAAATGACAAAAGTATAGCTTATATTTCAATTCATCTGATGTTTTATGCCATTTGAAATCACTTTTTAATAAATATTTATCTAACAAGTAAGGTAACAGAACCTCTAGCAAGTGACATTGAAACAATTCAACACTTGAACATTATGATATCCCAATCCTTAGTAGGGATAGCAGCTTCATATTAAAAAAAGAAAACAGAAGTTACATTAGATGCTGCAATACAGGCTATTTCTGATCTGATGCTCAATAACAAGATAGATAACTAATTTAGACTACCTCTGTGCTCTGGTGGTCAGAATGCTAACTTCCAAATCCAGAAGTTCCAGTTTGAGTCCTAGCTGGAGGATGCAAATCTTTTCTTAGCCAGGATTATTCCCTTGCATTTGGGTGTATGAGTGAGAGGTAAACTGTAGGTAAATACCATGTTGATAACAAAAGCCCAACAAAATAAAAACCTTAAGTTATTCAAATTAGTAAAAAGTGAACATCACTGCTGATGAGCACAGGAAAAGTTGCTTACTTCAATAGCATAAATGACAAATGTCTGCCTCACATTCAAGAGGTCCTGAGTTCAAATCTCAATCAGGGTGAGTTACCCGATTTAAGGTTTTTTCCAGGGGTTTTCCTCATCCTGAAAGACGGATGTTGGGTAACTCTAAGCTCTATGGACCCTGGACTTATTGAGCATCATTTCACCCATTTCATAAATCGTCCAATATGACATGTTGGAGGACTTAAATTTTATTTAAAAAAAAAGAAGGAAAAGCTGCCGAAATGACCTCAGATGTTAAAGGAGGCATATAGAAGGTGCAAAAGATAAATAATTATGCCCTAAGAATAAGTATCTGGTATTTAAAACCATATTCCAGAAACTATTGCAAGATTTAAGTTTGACTACTTTTTAAAGCAATGAAGAACAGTACACCTATGCTGAAATGACAGGCTTGGCTTTGGGTTAATAAAGAATTAGTGAGAGTTCAACGAAAGCACATTTTATTTATGAAGAACCTATTTTTGTTTATACTCTTTCTCATTGGTTACCAATAGTATTTTGTCTCAATTATCTCCCATCATATAGGGAGACCTATATATAGGTTTAGTGCCATGCATCATCATGTTTATTTATACAATGAAAACAAATTTCATCATCCATTATAAGCAATAAATAATAATAATAATAATAATAATAATAATAGTAATAATAATAATAATAATAATAATAATAATAATAATAATAATAATAATAATAATAATAATAATAATAATAATAATAATAATAATAATAATAATAATAATAATAATAATAATAATAATAATAATAATAATAATAATAATCATAATAAACATTCTTGATCACAAATTATTCTCCTTAAAAAATGAGCCGCTGCATAAAATAACAGCATTGTAACAGAAATAAGTCAAAACACTAAGAGACTGACATTGCATACTTTCATGCATAGTTTCTTTGTAACATATTTTCCATTCATTACTCAACAGAGAGATTGGCTAAGGGATGTATCTTATTAACTGTCTTATCCAAAATGGTTATACCATATTTTTCTAAAGCACAGTAGGCATGTGTAATGTTCTAGGCAAATGAGGAACTGGCAATGCATACTTCTAGGTTCTTTATAACCTACTGTTTTATTCACTACTTTGAGAGATTAACGCAGGTATGTATCTTTGTCCTTTGTTGTCTTATCCAATGTGACTATATCACAATTTTCTAACGTACGAAAGGCTATATAAAATATCCTAGGCTGTAAATTTTAGTCAGTCTTCAGACTCTAATCAGTTTAGAAGTTTCACCACATGTACGTCGTAAGAAGCTGTAAAGTTACATCATGGTAACAGAGCCTAGATTATTTCTGAACAGAGAATCAGTTAAAAGCATTAAAACTTTTTCAATGTTTGCACAAGTCTTCTATACATTTATTTCACATTTATAAGCAATCATTTGATAACCATGTTCTGAATATCCAAATCAGAGCTTTAATTTGTTTTTCCTCACTTGTATGATTTTATGCAATATACTTCAATACAGAAAAGAATAACCTTGCTCTTTCCCCACATTTAAAATAAATATTTTGTTTATTAGCAATGTGTCAATTGCCAGAATCATATCCATACTGCCAAAGTACCAAAATATTGCCCCACGAAGTTCTTTTACATGCTAGTAAATCTACTGACATAGAACTATCACTTTCAAACAATTAAAAACCGTAAGTCTGGCCCAGCCAGATATCGGGCTGATCACCCATCTCTCACTCATCCAGAGATTCCATTCCTCATCGCGCATAAGGATTAAGAGGAACAACAATAACCTGACACCACTATAAGAGGGCAGTTAAAGAAGATATCGGGGATGGTTTGAACCCGTTACCTTGGGATTAGTAGGTCAGCATATAGTGAACCAAGCCATACCGGCAATTTTCCCAGGCATAATGAATGTACTCTTGAAGTTTTTGAAATAGCTAATTTTTATTTATACTACTTGCATTCTCTTAACATCTCACAGGACTGGAATGGTGTTAAAAAGGCAATTGCAATCATTCTGCTTGTAGTAATGACTTATTTCTCAACATCCGTAATATAGTGGCAGGCATTTCAGAATATTCATATTTAATTTTATGATTCTTGCTTCTCTGTAAACAAAACAGCATTTGCTGCTGTATGCAATGCAAAGACAATTAAATTACAGTTGAGAGCAGCTTTCCAATGTTTCAGTTTCATGAAAATTATGTGCATTAAAAGTCTAAATATAACTTAATAAAATACAGCTCTTTTTTCTAAAAAATTATGTCATGAAAAGCTGTGAATGCTATATTTAAAATATGGTCTTAAACTGAAACAAAATATTCTTCAGTCACTAGAGTTGAAATGTTATGAAAATTGACTTATACACCAATTTCAGGTTGCTGATTCACATTAATAGCCATTCAATAGAATGTATTTCCCGGGCTTGTGGGCCATGGTCTAGAGGATGAAAATTCCCCTGACGTTTCGCTCATATCTCTGACGAGCATCTTCAGAGGATTCTAGCTGGGTACTTGCTGGAATTCTTCTGTCAATTCCTTTAAGTTTTCAGCTTTGCAACCATACTTCTCCCAGAACCCAAAAGCTTTGGTTTCCCAGAAGCCGCCCGCCAAGTCATCGGAGGAACTTCGGCAGATTGCTGGCGGGCATTCCAGCAAGTACCCAGCTAGAATCCTCTAAAGATGCTTGTTGGAGATGAGCGAAACGTCAGGAGAATTTTCATCCTCTGGACCACGACCTACAAGTCCGGGAAACACATTCTATTGGATTAACGTCGACCGTGAAAGTCTAAGCATGTACAATAGCCATTCAGTTTGCAATTGTGTCCCTTAGTCAAACATCCTCCAAAGTTTCTGTGATATCTATCTCTTTTGCAACTAAGATCTTAGTTTGGAGTGAATAAGTAGTGCCAAAGTTATCTGCTTCTTCCACAACTGATGACTTATATAGACTGTGACAGATAGAAATGTTTTGAATGTTAACTTTTATTTAATCTCGCAAAATAATTGGACTTACTACTCATAATTATTGAATTTAATCTGAGAATGGAAATAATTATTTATTAATATAAATTATTTGTGGTTGGTTTATTGACACTCGTCACTTACTTTTTCATATATTTATGAGAGACTAGTTTCAAAGGCCCTGGCCTCCATTTTCAATCTCTTCCCAACTGGCAAATGTTGTTATCTGCTCTCTCTGGTGGTGGAACTATGAACTTTTTTGTCAAATTATCTGCTGGCGGGATTTCAAAGTTCATTACGCGATCCTTATTTTTCCAGATGAATATGTTCTCCCATGTTGTCAATCTATTTTGGTTTATCACTGCTTTTAATAATTTTGGATTTGGATCAATGTCATGGTTTTCATTCCAAAAATGAAATGCTACTGCTGACTTGTCTTCTTGTTTCAATCTGATGTTTCTAAAGTGTTCTTTGACTCTGGTTTTTAAATTTCTTTTTGTTTGACCTATGTAGCATTTTTCACAATTCTTGCAATTTATTTGGTATATTCCAGATTTGTTACCTGAAGGAATTTCATCTTTTGTTTTTGAATTTAGTAATTTTAAAATTGAGTATCTATTAGTAGGTGCCAAGATGATATTTTGTTCCTTGAATATCTTTTTAAATTTATTAAATGTTTTTGGATGATATGTGAATGAACTGAATATGCTGTTGCTTTCTTTTTCTTTAATAAATGTGGTTGTTTCCTTAATGGTTTTCTTTAGTTTAGATTTTCTAATTTTCTTCAACACCAAACTTTTGTTGTATCCGTTTTCTTCTGCTATGTGTATTATTGCTTTTTGTTCCTTGAAATATTCTTCTTTTTCCATGGGTATGTTGACTAGTCTGTGTGTAAGGCTGTTTATTATTGCATGTTTATGTGTAATTGGGTTGTGGCTATTATTTTTTATATAATTTTCTGAATGTGTTGGCTTCCTGTAAATTCCAAATTTTATTTTTGTATCATTCCTGATGATATTTAGATCCAAGAAAGGTAGTTGTCCATTGATTTCCTTTTCTATTGTGAATTTGATAGTCCTTTCTTGCAGATTGAGTAATTTTAATGCATCATCTAAATGTTTACTTGGTACAATTGCAAAGATGTCGTCAACATATCTATACCAAACCTTGAAGATCAATGGGAAGGACTTTTTAATTTGTGTTTCAAATGCACTCATAAATAAGTTAGCCAAAAAAGGTGAAAGTGGATTGCCCATTGATAGTCCTGATTTCTGCTTGTAGTGTTTTCCATTAAAGCTAAAGAAGTTTTGTTCAATGCATATTTTTGTTAGAGAAATATATTCTTCTGCTTCTATTGCTTCCATATCAATTGTAGCTAGCCATTTTTTTTTTAACACAGTCTGCAATTTTTCTGTTGGTATGCTTGGAAATAAAGATGTGACATCAAATGAAACCAGTCTGTCATTTTTGTCCAAATTTATATCTTTGATTTTTTCTACTAAATCTAAAGAGTTTCTTAAATTTGCACTTTCAAATTTTGGAAAACTATTAAATTTACTTAGTAACCATTTGGCCAAATTATATGTGGGGGCATTTATGCTACTAGTAATAGGTCTCATGCCTTTCCCTGTTTTATGAATTTTTGGCAGCCCATATACTCTTGGTAATGTTGGATTATCTACTTTAATTTTGTGCAATTCTTTTTTGTTGATTATTTTGCTCTCTTTTAGCGTTTTATTTGTGGTTTCAATGCAGTACTTTAATGGATTAGTTTCTACTTTTTGGTAATTACTGTCTTCTAACAAATCTTCCATCCTCTTTGTGTATTCTTCTTTTTCCAGAATTACTAGTTTATTTCCCTTGTCTGCTTTAGTATAAATAACCGGTTTCTTTTTAAGAGCTTTTATGATTTGGTTACTAAAATTCTTTTTCTTTTCATTTTTAATCTCTTCTACTATTTTGGAGCATTTGTTTTTTACTGTGTTTTTACTTTCTTCATTAAGTGTTTGTGTAGCAATTTGGATGTCAGCAATGTAATCTTCAATTTGGTTGGAATAATCTACACATGTCTTTAAACCTATATTCAGCATATTCAGTTCTGTTTTTGTAAAATTTTGGTTTGATAGGTTTACCACATTGTTTAGATGATCTTTTAGGTTATGTTTGTCTTTTTGATATATCTTTTTAAAAGTGCCTGCTTTCTGGCATAAATTTTTTAATTTATTCTTTAACTTTGCTGTTTTTGTCTTCATTTTTCTATTAAGATATGCTAATAAATTGTTTTCAAAATTTTCCCAAAATATACTTCCTAATTGTTTGGTAAGTTTTTGATGCAAATTGTACAATTTTATTTCTAGCGTGTTTTTATTTCCATAGTGTTTATTCTTTTCTACAATTAATACTTTTCTCTCTGCTGCTTTTTGTTGTCTACTATTTTTATCAAATTTTACTACTTTCCTTACGAAATTCGGTACTACTTTTTTCTTGATACATAAATTTATAAATCTTATGTCCGCTGCAATTAAAAAATTAAAAAATTTATGCCAGAAAGCAGGCACTTTTAAAAAGATATATCAAAAAGACAAACATAACCTAAAAGATCATCTAAACAATGTGGTAAACCTATCAAACCAAAATTTTACAAAAACAGAACTGAATATGCTGAATATAGGTTTAAAGACATGTGTAGATTATTCCAACCAAATTGAAGATTACATTGCTGACATCCAAATTGCTACACAAACACTTAATGAAGAAAGTAAAAACACAGTAAAAAACAAATGCTCCAAAATAGTAGAAGAGATTAAAAATGAAAAGAAAAAGAATTTTAGTAACCAAATCATAAAAGCTCTTAAAAAGAAACCGGTTATTTATACTAAAGCAGACAAGGGAAATAAACTAGTAATTCTGGAAAAAGAAGAATACACAAAGAGGATGGAAGATTTGTTAGAAGACAGTAATTACCAAAAAGTAGAAACTAATCCATTAAAGTACTGCATTGAAACCACAAATAAAACGCTAAAAGAGAGCAAAATAATCAACAAAAAAGAATTGCACAAAATTAAAGTAGATAATCCAACATTACCAAGAGTATATGGGCTGCCAAAAATTCATAAAACAGGGAAAGGCATGAGACCTATTACTAGTAGCATAAATGCCCCCACATATAATTTGGCCAAATGGTTACTAAGTAAATTTAATAGTTTTCCAAAATTTGAAAGTGCAAATTTAAGAAACTCTTTAGATTTAGTAGAAAAAATCAAAGATATAAATTTGGACAAAAATGACAGACTGGTTTCATTTGATGTCACATCTTTATTTCCAAGCATACCAACAGAAAAATTGCAGACTGTGTTAAAAAAATGGCTAGCTACAATTGATATGGAAGCAATAGAAGCAGAAGAATATATTTCTCTAACAAAAATATGCATTGAACAAAACTTCTTTAGCTTTAATGGAAAACACTACAAGCAGAAATCAGGACTATCAATGGGCAATCCACTTTCACCTTTTTTGGCTAACTTATTTATGAGTGCATTTGAAACACAAATTAAAAAGTCCTTCCCATTGATCTTCAAGGTTTGGTATAGATATGTTGACGACATCTTTGCAATTGTACCAAGTAAACATTTAGATGATGCATTAAAATTACTCAATCTGCAAGAAAGGACTATCAAATTCACAATAGAAAAGGAAATCAATGGACAACTACCTTTCTTGGATCTAAATATCATCAGGAATGATACAAAAATAAAATTTGGAATTTACAGGAAGCCAACACATTCAGAAAATTATATAAAAAATAATAGCCACAACCCAATTACACATAAACATGCAATAATAAACAGCCTTACACACAGACTAGTCAACATACCCATGGAAAAAGAAGAATATTTCAAGGAACAAAAAGCAATAATACACATAGCAGAAGAAAACGGATACAACAAAAGTTTGGTGTTGAAGAAAATTAGAAAATCTAAACTAAAGAAAACCATTAAGGAAACAACCACATTTATTAAAGAAAAAGAAAGCAACAGCATATTCAGTTCATTCACATATCATCCAAAAACATTTAATAAATTTAAAAAGATATTCAAGGAACAAAATATCATCTTGGCACCTACTAATAGATACTCAATTTTAAAATTACTAAATTCAAAAACAAAAGATGAAATTCCTTCAGGTAACAAATCTGGAATATACCAAATAAATTGCAAGAATTGTGAAAAATGCTACATAGGTCAAACAAAAAGAAATTTAAAAACCAGAGTCAAAGAACACTTTAGAAACATCAGATTGAAACAAGAAGACAAGTCAGCAGTAGCATTTCATTTTTGGAATGAAAACCATGACATTGATCCAAATCCAAAATTATTAAAAGCAGTGATAAACCAAAATAGATTGACAACATGGGAGAACATATTCATCTGGAAAAATAAGGATCGCGTAATGAACTTTGAAATCCCGCCAGCAGATAATTTGACAAAAAAGTTCATAGTTCCACCACCAGAGAGAGCAGATAACAACATTTGCCAGTTGGGAAGAGATTGAAAATGGAGGCCAGGGCCTTTGAAACTAGTCTCTCATAAATATATGAAAAAGTAAGTGACGAGTGTCAATAAACCAACCACAAATAATTTATATTAATTTTGACGTCACTGTTACTAAATTCCTCCAAACACACATTAATTATTTATTACTTAATTATTCACTGATACAGCAGTTATACTTTTCAGATTATAATTTAATTTAATAAGCATTCACGTTTACCCATTATATTTGTGTCTAAAAGAGTCATTAAACTTATGCACAATAATATTTCTCCTACATAAGTAATATTGTAAAAACATTTGGTCCCATATTATATTCGCAGTAATGTAAATACCTTCTCTGTGGTCAAAATGTTGACATTTAAGATTTGTACTTTTATTTCATTATACTAATGCAAACAAATACACCATGAAACTAAATTAAAACTGCAGCATTATTTTTATTACCACATATTAACACAATGTGAGTAGAGAAAAATTCATATTTATCTGATAACAGTGAAGTAAATGGGCATCCAAAAAGCTCCCATACAATTTAGCAGTGTGCTGCTGCAGACAACTTTGCTGTTAACTAGGAAACAGTGCTCTTTTAGTGCAAGACAGTCATATCTTTCAAAGGCTGCAGCAACTATAGGTCTTAATTGCACAATAAGTGACCGTCACCACTTCAATCAGCAACCTAAAATCAGTACATAAGCAATTTTTAAAATATTCTAATTCTCTTCACTTCTAAGTCTGCAAAGAATAAGATAACATTCAAGTACAGTTGTGGTAGTTCTGGAAGCTTCCATTAGCTTTGAGTACCAGCAAAATACAACTCACATCATTTACATATTAAAAGGCCATGTAGTTGTACTTAGCACTGTGTCACAAGGAAAGGATTTTATGCAGTGACAGTTGGTTAGAAAATTAACATTTATCGTTCTTAGACTTTAAACATACAGGTCATATCATCACAAAAACATTGGGAATTTTACCTACAAGCTGTGCCAAGGCACAGGAATGTGTAATGTAATCACTTTTGCTGTCTGTATGATGTTTATGCTCACCATTCAGATATGATAAAGATGCTAGGTTCATCCAAAATACACCATGTTGTCACATTACTCACCCACACATAATATCTATCACAGCAGTTACTGAAACGAGCATTAGATCTGGCAGCATGGGTGACTCATGTGCACTCTCACACACTCATTTCATAGTAAACAGATCCACTACTAGAGCAGATAAAAAGTTCAAGCTCCTCTCCCTCTTCAGGCCTCATTTGCCTTCTTATGGTGGGTAAACAGGACTCTTACTATATAGAATAAAAAGAAGTATTTCAGAAAGTGGAGTGCCATTGTTAGGTTGACTCACTTGCCTAATTTTAGTAATAAGGACTCTTACTGTTCTGGCAGTGAGTGCAAAGTGATTCTGACTATGGCGATAAAAGTGAAGCAGTATTCTGTTCATGCTGCTTGACCTCTAAGGGGAGGGAGGAGTGACACAGCTTAGCTCAATGTTTGTTATGACAATTGTGGCATCATGAGCCAAAGATTGCCTATAGAGAGGCATCTAATGAAGTAATGAGAAATGTGTGTTTATTCCATTGGGGGGAACATTCTTTTTTCTTTACTTTAGGTAACTGTGGGTAATCATTACAAATATATACTACAGGATAGTGAAACTTAGGTAAATGTCACAATCTTAATTTCCATGGGTCATAGGTTAAAGTAGTTGTCCTCTCCATATTCCAAAATTGATCTGCTGGATATGCTTGTTTATTTCTTTTACCAACATAAACAATGTTTGAAATTATAAAAAAAATAGATAAATAAATAAAACTGTCACTTTGTTAAATCAACATACGAGGGCTGTTCAATAAAGAGTGATCATAATTTTTTTACGGTCATAATTTTTCGCATTAAAATTCAATCTTATTATATTCTGTTAGCTTAATGTGAAGCAAACATGCCATGGTAGTTTCATTGTTGGTACTCCTGGTTCCCGCCTGTGAGAACCAGGCAAGTTCAGACATGTTCAGTATTGATGTGTGTTTGGAGGAATTTAGTAACAGTGACGTCAAAATTAATATAAAATTATTTGTGGTTGGTTTATTGACACTCGTCACTTACTTTTTCATATATTTATGAGAGACTAGTTTCAAAGGCCCTGGCCTCCATTTTCAATCTCTTCCCAACTGGCAACTGTTGTTATCTGCTCTCTCTGGTGGTGGAACTATGAACTTTTTTGTCAAATTATCTGCTGGCGGGATTTCAAAGTTCATTACGCGACCCTTATTTTTCCAGATGAATATGTTCTATTGACAACATGGGAGAACATATTCATCTGGAAAAATAAGGATCGCGTAATGAACTTTGAAATCCCGCCAGCAGATAATTTGACAAAAAAGTTCATAGTTCCACCACCAGAGAGAGCAGATAACAACAGTTGCCAGTTGGGAAGAGATTGAAAATGGAGGCCAGGGCCTTTGAAACTAGTCTCTCATAAATATATGAAAAAGTAAGTGACGAGTGTCAATAAACCAACCACAAATAATTTTATATTATGTTCAGTATTGCCTACCGCTGCAATAGAGGTAACACGCGAGGAACAACATGCGGCTTTGAAATTCTGCTTTCGTCTCAAAAAAATCTTCAGTTGAGGCCTGTACCTATGGAGAGTCTATTCTTACCTACAGCACAGCTCAAAGGTGGTTTAAAATGTTTAAAGAGGGGAGACAATCAATTTCAAAGGAAGGTGGACCCGGTGCTCCAGTTACTGCTCTTACAGAAGAAAACATCAACAATGCTGCTGCCACTGTGAGAGATGATCAAAGAATTACCTTAAGATCACTTTCTGAAATACTGAGCATTTCCTTGGGTGCCACCCACACGTTGGTGACAGAAACATTACACATGAGACGTGTTTGTGCGCGATGGGTTCCAGGTCTGCTTGCAGTTAAAGTTGATATTAGAGGAAGATCCGGAGTTTCTTTCAAACGTAATCACTGCTTATGAAACTTGGCTACATCATTTTGATCCTGAGAGCAAACAGCAAAGCTCAGTGTGGAAATCTCCATCACCAACCCCCAAAAAAGCAAAAGTGGTTGCTTCTGCTGGGAAAGTTATGGTCATCTCATTCTTTGATATTCATGGAATGGTTTATCAGCATGTTGTACCTGCACACATATCAGTAACTGGACACAGGGATGTCCTGAAAACATTGCAAGTTCATATCAGGCGCAAAAGACCACATTTCTGTGAAGCAGGCTGGATGCTGCAACACAATAATGCGCAGCCACATATTGCCAATGTTGTTGCTAAATATCTTGCAAAAATCAACGTGAAGTGCATCACTCACTCTTCCTATAGTCCAGATTTAGCCCCATGTGACTTTTTCTATTCCCTAACTTAAAGAAATGCCTTCGTGGGAGGTATTATCCATCATCAGAAGCAGTGGTAAAGGCTGCAGAGGCAATTTTGAAGGATGTCTGAAAAAATGGTTCCCAGCATGTCTTTGAAGACTGGCAGAAATGCTGGGAAACATGATTCGCATTCAGGGGACACTATTTTGAGAAGGACCTTCAAAGTTATGAGGATGAGTAAAGGTATGTTGTCAAAAAAAATTGTGATCATTCTTTATTGAACAGCCCTCATATTTTGATTCATCAAGGAATTACCTTGTCGAATTGATAAACACCATGCAGATACTGGCTCGATACGTTCTATAATATGATGGCTAAGTCCACTTTAACAGCCAACATTAGATAATCTGATAGCCAAAATGTCAAAACTGCTGTATTAAACATAGAATCCATAGAAATGTGTTAATTAAGAAACAGAAACAAAACAAATAAATAAAAACGATAACCTAACATTGGTTTTTAAACAAATCTGAGCATGCACTCATGACTTTCTCTACTCACTCTTGTGAAAAATATTTTTTAAAACACTTATTCTTCAATCTACTTTATATTTTTCAAGATAGAAATTTGTAGAAATGACTTTACAACATATTTTCTTATAGATACAGTGGTAATACGAGAATGTAATATGCTTAAGCAATAATCAAATCTTTTAAGAGCTCACTATTGTGTGAGGCTTTGACGTTCCATTCCCTTTGCATGTCCAAGACTTAAAAACCAAACAATTTCACATTTGAGAAAAGTGTAAATATAGAAAAATTGTTTGAAATAACAGGAAATATCTCGTAAATGGTTCACTCTATAAAAACATTGCATTTAACACAATTTTTGTGGGTGTTACCATATCTACTGCACCTCTTTCTGATTTTGATGACTTTAAACAAGTTTGAAATAAGCTGGAAAGAAAACAAGCAATACATTACACCAGCTAAAGATGTGACTGTAATGCATAGTTACTCTTGTCAATGTGCATTCAGCATTATAAAATTGTAAATTACTTTAACTTCATGTCCATTGTATCCTCATTATCATCATATGAATTTATCTCAAGTTACATAAATACCATGAGCAATGCTCTTTATATTTTGTTTTATAAAATGTTAATTTTCTCTTTCTTTTCTTTATATGTTTAACTTGCTAATTGAGTTTTATTTAAAAAGAAAAATATTTTGTTTGTGGCAAATAAGTAACACATAAATAAATTTACCTCCTAAACCAATTAGTAGAGAAAATCAAAATCTTAAAACTTTTCTTAACAAAGCATTCAAGAAACATTGGATTATTATATTTAATTTTTGGAGCTTAAATTTGGAAATTAGTAATATCCTTAAGCATTTCTAAAATTTTCCTAAACAATTTCAATTAGTTTAAGAAAAAAGTCATCTTACATATTGTCACGAGCCATCATTGGGATAGAGCGGCCAATGCGCACAAAGGGACAGATAATGCATCGCAGAGATAAAAGGCTTGCCGAAACAGATTAAGTTAGATAACTGGAAGGTTCGTCTTCCATCTGGTGCCATTTTGATTGTTACAGAACATTCCACTGGTTTCTGGAACGATGAAGGAGATATAAAAGAAGCAGCGACTCACCAGTAGAGTCAGTCGTAATTGGACTTGTGCAGCTATGATTTGAAAGTGAACTCTTTTGTTTATTTATGTGTGCAGAATTAAAGAGAGATTGTGTTGGTTTATGTTACGTCATCTTGCTGCCAAGGGTGTACAAACAGTGTGTTTCTACAGAAATAAAGAGCATTTTGAATTTCTATAACTTGGACTTTTAGTTTTACGAACCCACAAAGTCACAATATGGAGTCACCATGTTTCTCTGAATACAAGGTAACTATCCTTCATTGCTCTCACTAACAATGTCCATTAACCCCAGATTCTTTGTTTAATTTGTATTTTAGAAGTTGCACTGCTTTTGTTACAAATCTGAAATGTTCATACAGCATTAATTTAACATAAATTTCATTACTTTATGCTGTGGTATGATTTAAATCTCTTATTTTTCCATATGGTATTTAAAAAACAGGTGATCCTGAATCAGTCACCAGAAGGAAATCATCTTGACAAATCTTAAGCCAAGGAAAGAAGAATTACATACATATCAGTAGTATTCAACATCCACTCTTACTGCATACAGCACCACAGACAATAGTCAATGATATGCATGAGATAAAACTAAAAGGAGGTTTAAAAAGTAAACATTCCAAGTTAATTAAAAACTATATGTTGTCGGTTTATTGACACTTCGTCACTTACATTTTTATATTATCAAGGGACTAGTTTCAGAAGCCATTGCATGCATTCTCAACCTCTCTCCAACTAGCATCTGCTGTCATCTGCTCTCTTGTATCTGGCGGTGAAACTATAAACCTCTTTGTCAAATTATCTACGGGTGGGATTTCAAAGTTCATTACTTGTTCCTTATTTTTCCATATGAATATGTCTCCCATGTTGTCAGTTATTTGGTTTATCACACCTTTTAGTAATTTTGGATTTGAATCAATGTCATGACTTTTGTTCCAAAAATGAAATGCTACTGCTGACTTCTTGTTTCATTTTGATGTTTCTAAAGGGCTCTTTGACTCTGGTTTTTAGATTTCTTTTAGTTTCACCTATATAGCATTTTTCACAATTCTTACAACTTATTTGCTATATTCCAGTTCTGTTAATTGATGGGTTTTCATCTTTTGTTTTTGAATTTAGCAATTTTAATATTAAGTATCTATTAGTAGGTGCCAAAATTGTTCCTTAAACATCTTTTTGAATTTATTAAATGTTTTTGGGTGGTATGTGAATGCCCTGAATGTGTTGTCATCAAAATGAATCATGGTAAGTCGGCAGTAGCATTTCATTTTTGGAATGAAAATCATGACATTGATCCAAATCCAAAATTACTAAAAGGGCCTGATAAACCAAAATAAACTGACAACATGGGAGAACATATTCATATGGTAAAATAAGGACTGAGAGCAGACAACAGATGCTAGTTGGAGGGAGGTTGAGAATGGAAGCAATGGTTTCCGAAACTAGTCCCTTGATAATATAAAAATGTAAGCGATGAAGTGTCAATAAACCAGCTAGAGTTTTTTCAATTAATTTTGACATCACTGTTACTGAATTCCTCCAATCAACTCATTCCAAGTTAAGTTTAAGATATCTTCTCAATATGTTCTACTTACTGAGGACTGAGAAAACCTAGAAGAAACCTTGTTTAAGGAGGATAGTCCCAGAGGGATTTGAACCATAAATTTCTATTCATGGGTCTATGCATTAAGAACCTGAGTTAATATGTTTGTGAAGAATGTTTATGTCAATCTTAAATAGCACCATATAATAGCACAATACCATGTTACTTCCTTGTACTAGAAATTAAATATAAGTAAATAATCACTGCTTTAAAATAAGAAAAACAAGTAAAAGTTACTGACAGTGAAGAGATATAAGTTAATAAATTATAAATATTAGTGACTAAAACTTGATATATTTTTGAGTCAAACTAGTATCCAATGATTCATACATTGCTAGTGCTTACCTAGAACATGTTCTGTTACGACCTTCCTAACATCCTCAGCTAATGTCAACTGTTGAATTTTGATTTGGTGAACTCCTTAGTGAACACTAGCAATACATGGAGCATTGAGTACTAGTTCGACTCAAAATTATATTAATTTTGTGCTTCATTGTATCATAGTCCTTACTTATTAAGACTAAAACTTTATTTTTTATTATAACTATGTATGTATTTTTCAACAGAAAAGAAACAAAAATAAGACAAAAAAAAGTTTTAGTCATTATTTATTATAATTTATTAATGTTGCTTTTCTTGTTTTCTGAAAGAAAAATAGTTGTACATACTTAAAACTTTTCTGTTTTAATGATATGCACAGCCTGATGATTGTAACTCCACTACAAAATCTACGTCTAAAAATCTGCCTAGAACTAAGCATTACATATGTCAAAAAACATGCTTGAAATGCTTAAGCATATATCTGAGCAACTGCACTAAATTAAAATGGGACAAAATAAATTTTCTACTTGAGTAATTAAGTACTTTTACTCAATTATCTTCAGTTACAACACTGGCCATAGTTACACTTACATAGGCAAGCTGTCTTCATTAATGTATTGCTAAAATATTTTGTATCAGTTTGCTTTGTGAAGAGCTGAAAGTTAAAACTCCACTGATGTATGGCACTGGCGGCTCCTCATTTTGCCCGTTCCTGCTCAAGGCTAAGCTTTAATCTATGGTGTCAAAACTGAAGTTGATCATACATGCAGACAACAAAATAATGTTGACACTGCTGTGATGCGACTATGTCACTAGGCTTAGTTATGACATCATCGCAATAGCAGGAGCATACAAACTACTCTAACTGCTATAAAACAGCCTCAAAACTTTAGTTTTATAACTTCTGTAATACTATTTTAGAAATATCTGGCACTGAAATTTAATGAAAAGAAGATGCTCTTTTTATATTTCAATATATATATAATATAATTTTATATCTCTCTACTTAATTGGTTCATTTTTTCTGCCATTTTCTTTAAATATAATATATATATTCACATATATGTGTATATTTTATCTTATGTACAACTCTAAGTTATGTTTACTGTGAGAAGAAATGTTATCTAAGTGTAAAATTTTGCTTTAGACATTAATAAAATCTAATTCTGTACAGATATATTATTCTCATGGCAAGTTCAAGGAATAATAATATAAACATCTTTATATTCACTTCTCTGCCCTATTCGTCATTTCAGCTTTCGTACATAAAGAAGGAAAAACATCAGTGTTAACATGTCCTCAGTGCTAGAAAACTGCACTTTTATAGTAATATTCTATGATTATTTGGTAGTAAATCATTCTGATGTAAAGCAAACGTACGTGCTCCAATATGAAAGAGCAAAATAAGAGACCAGTAGAAAGTTTTTTTGAACACTTTAAATGCTACATCTGCACTAACTATCTAACAGTAATGCGTAAACAGTGATAATTAGAGAGCAAGTCTAATAAGTTGCTAGCACCCCTGCTGGTGTTGGCACCACAACAGCCGTGTGAGTTGCATGTGGTTGCAAGGGAGGAGGTGGCGGGTGATGTTGGAGGTGATGTGTAGTGGGCACCACTACACCCGCTACCCCAGGGTTTTGATGATGACCCTGAGGTGGTGGAGGTGGTGGCGGTGGTGGAGGTGGAGGTGGTGGTTGTTGTGTGGCACCATTACCTTCAGTGTGCTTACGAAGATGGCGCAGCATGTTCCCTTTTTCCACAAATGTCTTACCACAATCTGGACAAGCATGTGGGCGATCACCTGAATGTGAACGTCGATGAGAAACTAGATGACCCTTACACATGAAGTCTTTAGGGCAGAGATCACAGCGGAAAGGGCGTTCTGCTGTGGAACCCTTATTGTGAGAACGCTGATGGAACAACAGGTTGCCCTTAAGAGGGAATGCCTTACCACATTCTGCACAGCTGAAAGGCCTCTCTCCAGTGTGGCACCGCATATGGTTGATCAGGTGCTCCTTACGGGTGAATGGCTTGGAACACACATTACAGCAGTGCGGCGTCTCCCCCGTGTGCTGGCGCAGATGGTTTGTCAGATGCTCCTTGCGCGTGAACGTCTTGTTGCAGAACTCGCAGCGATGCGGAGATTCTCCTGTGTGGAGGCGTACGTGGTTAGTGAGATGCTCCTTACGAGTGAAGGACTTGGAGCAGAAATGACACCGGTGTGGGGACTCGCCCGTGTGTTGGCGGACATGGTTTGTCAGGTGTTCCTTTCGGGTGAAGGACTTAGTGCAATATTGACACTTATGGGGTGATTCACCAGTGTGCTGACGCACATGGTTCACCAAATGGTCCTTGCGGGTGAAAGCCTTAGGACAGTACTGACAGCGAAACGGTGTCTCACCCGTGTGCTGTCGTACATGATTAATGAGGTGTTCCTTACGGGTGAAGGATTTCGAGCAAAACCCACACCGGTGAGGGGACTCACCGGTGTGCTGACGAACGTGGTTCAGCAGGTGCTCCTTCCGGGTAAACGTCTTGGAACAGAAGTCACAGCGATGAGGAGTCTCCCCTGTATGCCACATGATGTGATTCGTGAAGTGCTCCTTCCTCGTGAAGCTCTTGCCACAGATTTCACATCTAAAGGGTGTGTCATTCGTATGGGACCGCATGTGGTTTGCCAGGTGTTCTTTTCGAGTGTACTTCTTTCCACAAACCTGCAACACATAATTAAAGGTCCTTAAGTTCTGCCTGAATTAGCACAACATACCCTGTAAAGAACACTTCATCACAATATGTTTAACTCATAAAAAGAAATGTATTATAACTTGAATTCCTTTGAAGCAGCAGCATCTTATACATGCTTATGAAATTGTAATGGTGTCTGTACAAGTGGACGTATTCTTCAACAATCACTTAAGAACTGCATACTTTAAAAAGCATCAGTTTCAAACCTTTTTATAAGTGAAAATGCAGTGAATCAAATGGAGGAATTCAAATTAATTAATTTTTAACTATTCTGCAATCATTTACTTATTGTCTTTCAAGAGAACATGCAAATTTGGTACTTCTGAAAACGACAAAAAAAATTTTGATGATCATGTAGATAGACTAAATAATCAGAATAAAATATTAAGAAATGAAATGATGATGTTTAAAAGCTATCACTATTCTTTCCAGTTGCTTCAAGTAGTTCAGTGCAGATCACCCCTTAAGCATGTTGTTTTGCATGTCATGTGTACCAGTTTCTCCATGAAATAATTCAGTTAGCAACATTCATTTCTGGTCTTCTATAGGTATACAGCTGTAACATTAATCAGTCACTGTTAGGCTTATATTGCTTGCAACCTAAAGAAGTTACCACACACAGATCCATACTTTCAGCCACACAAAAATAATAAATCAATTTTAACCTGAGATGCAGAAACAAAGAAAACATCCTGGGAAGAATAGGTTTCACAGAAACCAACCTTTCTTCAGGGGGGATTTGAGAGCTAGATTTTTATTTTAACATGATGTTCAAAATCTACAGCCCTGTGAAGCTAGTGCAAAAACTATTTGTAAAATAAAACATATGACAGTCCTCCTTCCTTCATGTTCCCTAAATTACATTCCTATACAGCTAAACTTCAATATTGGACTTGGATATTATTTTTTCTCCTATGTTCATCATCTACAACTGAAATAATAAGAAAGGTACCCTAAACAGATGCCACAATTATTTTCTATCATAACTGTGATGGTGATTTTTTATTCACTTTATCTTCGTTTATAAATAAAAACATACCTGGATATGAGAATTAACTTAATGGCGCTCTTGCTTAGACAACAATATTCAAGTTCTTAGTTTCTAATTTTTGTAGGAATATAATTTGCTTCCCTTTAAAAGTATTTTTGCAACACATTCTTTTTTCTGTTTCTCTACCTTATTTTTATTTATTTCAACTATTAAATCAATGATAGAAGGAGGATTAACATCACCATCAAAGATCACACCCTATTCAAACAATTTCTTTTGAAAAACAGCATTTCCCAATTCTCATTTTTTGCCTCACTAGTCAATTAATACATATGTACACCTAAAGGAATAAAAATTATGAGGCATTATTCTCCACCATGCCAGTTAATGCATTAACTTGGTCTCTAATTAAATACACATTTCATGTACACATATACATTTTATTTTTACATTTCAAGCTATATGCAATGTTTATTTCTAAACGTGATTTCCACAAGAAATCATGCCATTATCATAGGCAAGTTTAATACTGTGCCTTTAGTGACAGGAGTAGACACCTGATGGACACCATCAATGATGAGGAGAGTACAGGTTAATGCTGTTCCCTAGTGGCAGAAATTCAGATTTAATGTGATAAGATAAGGTTTACTGTCTCTTTAGTGACAGGAGTTTGTACTTGAATTAATGTTACTCATCCTTGTGCTGGAGGATACTGGCTGTTTGAATTAGCAAAATAAAAATCATTTTATTTGTTAACAATATTTTCAACTATAACAATCATATCAGTGCTACCAAAATTTCATCCCCAAGGAGCTCTTTTATATACCTTATATATAAGGAACTATATATATAAATATATATATATATATATTATATATTATATATATAATATATATTATATATTATATATATATATATTTTACATGGGTCAATCACTTTAAAGCAGAATTAAAAACCATCAGTTGGGCTGAGATTTGAACCCATAATCTTGAGATCCCAATTTAAAACTAGCCCAGATCAATAGTTGTATTAGTAGTTACACCAAATCTAGAATATTGTGATTCACTTGCTTTCTGCAAAGAACTGCCACTCAATCTAGTTAGAACATCCTGTGACTGCTATCTTTCACAAAGCACCAGATAGATGCTTTCATGGCACAGCATGCTGTGGCTGCAAGAAAATCTCTACAGTTAAGAATAATGTTATTTTTTCTCTACCAGCTTTGAGTACATCATAGATAAAATTAATACTATGTATAAGTAATAAATCTCTTGGTAAACTACACATACCAGAACAATCAAAGATATATAAGGGTGGTTCAACTAGTACCCGTGTTTCAAAATATACGGTATTGCTAAGCCAAGTTGGTGTTATCATCAACTACGGTCATTTGTTACACGTCAAAACCAATTTGGTGCTGATTAATAGGTTAGTTTGGATTTGAGACATTTCAATAAGCTGTCCATGGTTTTGCTAAAATGGAAAAAGTGCAATATCATTCAGCGATTCGCTTTTTACTTTTAGATCGAAAAACCTGCGAGGAGATAAAAGTGAAATTGAATGCTGTTTATAGAGATCTTTCGCCTTCTATGACAACAGTTAGATTTTGGTATAACAAATTTAAATGTGGTTGAACATCCGTTTTTGACGAGGAGCATTCAGACACTTTGCAGATGTGGTTCCTGAGGAAGTTATTGAAAAAGTCCACAATATGATTCTGGCTGACCATCAAACAAAAGTTCACTAAGTGGCAGAGACCATAGGTGTATTGATAGGAATAGCAATTCATATTTTACACAGTAAGTGGGAGATGAGAAAGCTGTGGGCCCAAAGGGTGCCACTTTTGATCACAGTGGACAAGTGGGTGCAGCTTTCATCTTCAAAGCTGTTTAAGCAGAATCCAAAAGGAGCTGTCACTGTCGATGAGGCCTGTATTCATCATTGTACTCCAGAAACCAAGCAACAATCAAAACAATGGGTTACTTCCGGAGAATCTGCTCCAAAGAAGGCAATGACTGTCCCATCAGCCAAAAGGTGATTGCAACTATTTTTTGGGATACAAAGGGTGTCATACTCAATGACTTCTTGGAAAAAGGAAAAACAATTACTGCTACATACCACAGTGAGTTACTGGCCCAATTTGTCAAAAAGTTGAAAGAGACCTCCCCATATGGGAAAGAAGAAAGTTCTGTTTCACCATGATAATGCCCCACATTCACCCGGTGTTGCTGCCGCCAAACTGCATGAATTGCATTATGAATTGCTGTTGCAATTTAGTAACAGTGATGTCAAAATTAATTGAAGAAAGTATTTGTAAATAGTTTTTTTTTTTCAATTAATAATGCTAAACGCCTTGACAGAGGGGTTCAGCAATATTTACTACATTGAGTTTAACACTTTATTAAAGCTAGATTATTGATGAAACACAATTTACGTTAACTTCAGTGTTAATCAGTTTAACTTTGTGTTAAAATAAAGCATTGGTTGAGCAAATCTGTTTCACATATCATGTTTGGCCAGCTTAAGATTTATGTTAATGCTTTGAGTCAACAATTAAGGTAAAAATATATAGCTAGCTACAAAACTCTGTACAAAAGCTTAATAAAAAGGTTATTTTCCTGGCATTATGTATGTGTTAATTTTGTGGCTGTGGGTTTGCAAAAAAGTGAGCCTCATAAAAACAACAAGGTTGCTCCGAATATTTCTTGTAAAAAACAAAACTCATTAATTTTTAATTTTTCCTTAGAAACTTAATTGCAAAAAAATTAAGGCTGATGCCATGTACTAATTAAAGACTGCATAATATTATGTGTACCTTCAGAGCCAACTGCATGCTTCAAAGCAAATTTGCAAAAGGCAAAACCATGCTTTGAGATTAAAGTAAACAGATTCATATAAAAATTATTTGTGGTTGGTTTATTGACACTCGTCACTTACTTTTTCATATATTTATGAGAGACTAGTTTCAAAGGCCCTGGCCTCCATTTTCAATCTCTTTCCAACTGGCATCTGTTGTTGTCTGCTCTCTCTGGTGGTGGAACTATGAACTTTTTTGTCAAATTATCTACTGGCGGGATTTCAAAGTTCATTACGCGATCCTTATTTTTCCAGATGAATATGTTCTCCCATGTTGTCAATCTATTTTGGTTTATCACTCCTTTTAATAATTTTGGATTTGGATCAATGTCATGGTTTTCATTCCAAAAATGAAATGCTACTGCTGACTTGTCTTCTTGTTTCAATCTGATGTTTCTAAAGTGTTCTTTGACTCTGGTTTTTAAATTTCTTTTTGTTTGTTATTGACACTCGTCACTTACTTTTTCATATATTTATGAGAGACTAGTTTCAAAGGCCCTGGCCTCCATTTTCAATCTCTTTCCAACTGGCATCTGTTGTTGTCTGCTCTCTCTGGTGGTGGAACTATGAACTTTTTTGTCAAATTATCTACTGGCGGGATTTCAAAGTTCATTACGCGATCCTTATTTTTCCAGATGAATATGTTCTCCCATGTTGTCAATCTATTTTGGTTTATCACTCCTTTTAATAATTTTGGATTTGGATGACATTGATCCAAATCCAAAATTATTAAAAGGAGTGATAAACCAAAATAGACTGACAACATGGGAGAACATATTCATCTGGAAAAATAAGGATCGCGTAATGAACTTTGAAATCCCGCCAGTAGATAATTTGACAAAAAAGTTCATAGTTCCACCACCAGAGAGAGCAGACAACAACAGATGCCAGTTGGAAAGAGATTGAAAATGGAGGCCAGGGCCTTTGAAACTAGTCTCTCATAAATATATGAAAAAGTAAGTGACGAGTGTCAATAAACCAACCACAAATAATTTTTATATTAATTTTGACGTCACTGTTACTAAATTTCTCCAAACACATCAAAAACAGATTCATTCTTTAAAGAAATTAAATTTTGCAAATAAAAATGCAAGCTAATTTTAAGAAAATGGTACCAATTATTTTGGAATCTATGTTTATTTCCATGAAATTTTAAATATTATATTGAAGAAAAATTACAGTTTGGATCGAAATTAAATATGCTATAATTTTTCATTAACTGAAAATGATATTTCTGATGCCTAATTTCAAATACAACTCAAAATCTTCCTCTTAAAATTCATAAAATTATATGCAACCAAGTACACTTGGACACACTATAACGTACCTTCAATTTATTCCCAATTCATTTTGTCTTCACTTAGAAGGCATTATAAGAAGTTTGTTGCCTGGTTGAAACTCTGTTGAGATCATATGAACGTATTTTTCTAGGGGGAGACTTCTAGTTGAGATTCAACAAGACTGAGTAGAGTTTTCTTCCAAGTAATGTTGAAATTCACTGTGTTTCACTTGAATTTAGACACCTACTCAGCCTTTTCAAATTTCTATTGAATGTCTCCCCACCCCAAGAAAAAACATCTATGTGAGAAACAAGAATTCCAACCAGATATCATCGTCTACTACTACTTAAGTGAAGGGAAACACGTTGAGAATAAATTTCTGAAATTTTTGATTGATAACATTGCTTCACAGAGTTAATACCAGTAAGTATTCAAATCCTCTAAAAACATTTTTATGTTCTAAACGAGTTCTATGAATAAGTTCAGTACAAATAATACCATTTGTAATTAGAATTGTATTTTTCATTTACATGCCAAAATACATCATGTATGTGTTACAATTATGAACACTGCAATGCTAGTTTTAAAACTGTGACATCCAAATAGTTGCATCAGTAATTAGTATAGGCTCTTTTTTATTTATTCACTTATATTGTAAATGTAAAAGCTATGTATACACGGTCACATTATGAATACCATATACCTGTGAGAAGCTGGAACATATATAGATTTACTTAAATCTTTCCTCTAGAGAGTGTAAATAAGATCTACACATCAAGTCAATTGAAGTTTCTTAGCTTTTCAAACCACTCAAGGCATTGCAACTGTATAATATCAGATAAAGTACAAGTTAAGATGAGCTGATTGACAGCTGTGATTTCTCAGCCATTGGTTAACTGGTGACAGACTGACTCAAAGAGTTGTGCGCCAAAAATCCTAGAGTGAATGGATCTAAATATTGAGTCAAGAACTGATGAATGGAAGAAAAAAGAAATAATTTGCTTCCAATTCTTCACCTGTTCAGTCGTCCTTGTTCTCTATGGACTTTGGACTAGGACAGTAAAATGAGAGGCAGCAAATCTTGGTATATGTCATTATTCATAAATTGATTGAAAGAGTTTGTTTCCTACTACTGCAGAAAATTAACTTACAAATTTGGAGATTCTGGATCACCATTTGCTTTCAATGAACTATACATTGTCTCAAATTATAAACTTGAAAGAAGTGTAGGGACAGTGAAGCACAAATTAGCACAAAAGTGAATTGAGAAGATATTGACACATTGCTTCACTCACACTGTTTATTCACTGTTTATTCTAGATTCACTTTTGTGCTATACATTGTCTGCCTATTTCTCAGAAAGTACATTCAAGAGCTCTAATTGCTTCATGAGTAATACAGTTCAGTTCAATCAATTGGCAGGCATTTCATCTCTTTTGTATCAAATACTAAACAGGCTGGAATTAAAAAAGCATAATATAAGAGATAATTTTGATATGCCTTTTTTTTTTTTAAAGTCGGCATTGATTTTAAAAACATCTTTGAACTCTAACTTTGTTACATTGCAGACAATAACTTTTACATGACTTATTCATGATTATTAAGTCTCTAGAATCATAATGTGCAACCTACATTTATTGTTCATAATCATTTGAGACTGTTTTGAGGAAAATGGAAATAGGCTACAATCCTGACAATTACAGTAAAACAGTAATTGAAAAAATATCAGATATTCATAGCTTAATATTGTTGGCTACATCATTAAACTGCATCTCACAAATCATATATGTGTGCATGCATCTCTTTCTTGCTCCCTCATTCATACCAACGTTCATGTCAACCTCCCTCATCTTGCTCTCTCCTCTCTTGCTGTAAATAAACATCAGAATGTTTTCCTAAGCTTATACTCAAGAAACAATAATACAAAATTGTTTACTTGCACTTTTGTTGCAATATACCTGGCAGGCATGCGGAGTTTCTCCAGTATGCCACATTACGTGGTTCATGAAATGCTCCTTTCTTGTAAATGATTTCTTGCAAATGTCACATCGATGAGGCGTCTCTCCAGTATGCTTACGTACATGATTCACCATATGCTCTTTGCGAGTGAAGGTCTTGGCACAGTACTGACATCGATAAGGGGTTTCCCCAGTGTGACAGCGTGTATGGTTGTCCAAATGCTCTTTTCGAGCAAATGATTTGCCACACACTGTGCAGCCATAAGGTTTGTCTGTAGCATGGCGCTTCATATGGCGCTCCAAGCTTGCTGCATTTGCAAACACATGGAAACAAACTGCACACGTGTACATACTCCCACCCAGATGACACTTTCCATGCCGACTCAGCTCTGCTGCACATGTGAATGCTTTACCACATACCTGGCAATAACAATAAACATTTTGGTCATCTGATGTCCTTAAGATGAAATAGAAATACTATCTCTGCCTTCAGCTACTTCTGAAAGCATAAAAAATTACTTAAATTTTACTAGTTTATAGATATTAAAATTATGCTTGAAGCTTACAGTATTTCATTTAAACTGTTAGTTTAAGCTGGGGCCATACATTGTATTTTGTCATTCCTATTTTGCAGATTCATTGCACACAATGGTTTAAGTAGTGAAGTCTGCAAAATGTTGCTATTATGCAGCTTGCAGTATGTCAGGGTATACAACAGTAACACAAGAAGTAAGAAGGTGAAATGCAATTTTGTCATACATATTGCAATGTTTGAAACAGAAAAATATATTCAACTTGTCTAAAAACAGCATTCTAAGGAAAAAGAGATAAAGATTATACAGATACAAAGAGTTAAGATTTTGTAGGAAAATTCCCACTACGGTAAAAAAGTGATGCATTTTGAGAAGCAAGAAGTTTAAATTAAAAACCTATTTGTATTCGGGTTTAAAACTATTTTTTTTTTGACACTTTGTCACTTTTATTTTTATATTATTGAGGGACTAGTTTTGGAAGCCATCACTTCCATCCTCAACCTCTCTCCAACTAACGTCCGTGCCGTCTGCTCTCTTCTCTCTGACGGTGGAACTATAAACTTCTTTATCAAATTTAACTGGTGACAAGTTCTAGATCCACCCCCAGAGAGAAGGGAGCAAACGACTCAGACATAGTTGGAGAGAGGTTGAGGATGGAAGCGATGGCTTCCGAAATGAGTCCTTCAACAATATAAAAATGTAAGTGACAAAGTGTCAAAAAAAAAAAGCTGACTACAAATAGTTTTTTCAATTAATGTTGGCATCGCTGTTACTAAATTCCTCCAATCAAGCATAAGTTTAAATATTAATTTTATCAGGCATTTACAATTATATAACAGCCATGGTTACTTTTAACAATGAATGCAAATATTTTAATTTATTTTTAAACTGGCTACCCAAAAACTCCATAATTGCAAGGCTTTACCAACAACCACATAATCATATGCCTACCTATTCCCACTCCCTTTTACCACGAATTTTTCTCATTTTCTCTTTTGTATATCTTCAACTGACAAATTCTTACATTCATTATTTCTTTGCAATCTTTACATACTTCATGAGTTTGTTAAGCTATAGCTTAATTTTTAATTTGAAATAAGTGTTTCTTACTTATCTTACTGTTAACAATGTATAAAATGTACCTTCATACTTGTATTCAACTATTATTTTTCAAAAAACTTCAGTCATATGGTTTGCATAGAATGGACAAAGGCAAGATGTTTCCTCAGGTCTTTTGTTTTAGCAAACTTAAAGTTTCAATTATATATTTCCAAATCAAATGTTACATGGTTCCTGCATTTACATTAGCAAAACTAGATAACAAATTAAATATATCCAGTAAAAATACAATGTCTGTTAGCCACCAGTTGCATTTTAATGGAAACTTAACACAATGTATGGTCCCCAGTTACAGCCACTGCTTCACAGATCTATAAGCTAAATATGTCTTCTAGAAAAACTTGCAAGAAAGCTTCCTTATCAAAAAATTTATTTTTATAATTTTTTAAACATCCATATATTTTTGTAAACATATGAATAATTTACTATTTTTCTTAAGTTCCACTTACATTAGTAAAAATGAAAACATTAACAACTAACAAAATGACGAATACAAACAGTATAGATTCCATCTGAAGATATGTAACTAACATAATAATACAACTATTGATGTAAGTCTTCAGTTTGTCATCCCCTCTTCTTCCTAATAAAAAGGCATGTACACACATAATGAAATGTAAGAGCAGTTCTAATGGACAAACGTAACCATTCTCCTTTCTGTTTGGTAATATGAGGGAAACAAAGCCTGAAATTTGTTCATGTTACTGATAAGGATTTGTTGTTTAGCTTTTGATTATCGTTTAAACTTTCTGGTAGAATTAGTATCTTAAATTATCAACAAAATTCTCAAGAAAGTTTGTTTACTACCAGAGCTAACAAGATATACGTAATACCAAAGGACATTTAATTACACTTTTGTTATCTGCACTGTCTGACATTCAAAGTATTTCATTTTTTGCAAAAGGTATTTTGTTTTAAAACAACCTAATCAAAAACAAAAGAGAGAAAAAAGACGAGAGAGAACTTAAAGGGATAGATGAGAAGGAAATTTCAGAAAAATGAACGCAGTTTATCCATTTTGAATCGGTTCTCTTATGTGAACCTTAAAATAAATGGGGAAAATATCTCATTAAAAAACAATATACTCCACTCCCTAACGGGCTCATTTCTGTAAATATATATTGAAGCATTATTTGGGAGAGGGGGAAGGTAAAAATAAAATTTAAGCATCATAATCTGAATACACCATGTTAAATTTCCACATCATGCCTTGATCTAATTAACAAAAAATCACTTGTAACTACATCCAAACTATAATATAAATGTCTTGAAGCAGACTCAGCATGGAGCACCGATGCACTGACATGCACAATGAAATGAAATGAAATGTGTAGTGTTTAATGCCCGCTTTTACTACATACAGCACCGCAGGTGATGACACTGATGATACATGAGATGAAGATGGAGCACCATTGGAATGAGATGGCGGGGGAAACCGGAGATCCCGGTGCACAATGAGACTGACATGCATGATTGATTAATATTGCTGCTTTGCATTTAATTTTGGACAGCAAATAATATAGTTTCTTAAATGGATCAATAAACAACTGAACCTTCTGAGATTGCAGTTGTTTTTTTTTTAACCAAACCATTAAGTTTCAAGTATTAATAAATTGTTTGCATGTGACAGAAATCAAAATATGCTATTGTTTGTAGAACATCATGAACAAGAGGTTGACTGCCTCAATAATGCTGGCTTTGAAAGAGATCACAAGTACACAAGTAAGAGAGGACAAAACCAGTTTGCCTGCATCTCTCGGTTCCTTTAACATATATCAGGTATTACACAGAAAATGAAGCTAGTTACAGTGGAATAATAAATATAATACAAATAAAATATTTAGTGATTATTTTATTTGTATTATATAGATCAGGTATGTTTAAGATCCCAGCTGCTGCTTATAATTTCACCAGGAGAAACAAGATTAAAATGCAAAAGGTTGGACAAAGTGGATATAGATAAGTAAAAACCTTGCAATATTTTTAATCAACAAAAAGGAACTTTATTGAATATGTCAAGTTAAGATGCCAAATGCAAAAGCATATTGCATTCAAATCACCACACATTCAAATGACAGACATTAAATTTCCTATAAAAAATTCCAATACAGTAGGATTTTTAGATTCTAAAAGATTTTACAAACAGCTGTACGTTCTAAAATTTAATGTTTAATGCCTATGTGTTTCATCTTTTATAGAAATCAGCGAATGTTTATCCATGCACTTAACTTACTATCGTTCCTTTCCTCCTGATCCCTAATGTATCATCTCAGATTGTTAAAGGAGCAATCTAGAGTGAAACTGTATTCATTTAAAAAGAAAGGTCTTCAGTGAAGGAATATAATTTTCTACATAAACAACCCAGCAGATGTTCTTGAAATGCACATAAGTGTCAGAAGTTCTGATGGAACTCTACTGTTTGCACGGTTTGCAAGTTCCATGTCAAGTAGTGGTTTATGTGCAATGAAATTGTTGTATCTCTTTGAATTTTTATTATTACAAAATGCTGCACATTTATTTTTAATACTGTTTCAAAAGAAAATATTTTGTTTGTTAATAACACTGTCAATTGCCAGATCCCCACAGTTGTTCTACGTGCCAATAAATCTATGGACATGAGGGCCATCACTTTTATGCACACTTGAAAACCATTGGTTTGAGCATGGTTTTGAATCCATGACTTTGGGATTAGTAGGCCACACCTAACCAACTGAACCCACCCAGACCAACAATTTTACTCCAGAGGGGAGCCTAAATGATAAGTCCTTCAATTTTTCTAAATATAAACGTAGTAATTTAGTAATTTCTCATCTTTCCTTTTACATCAACAAATGGAAATACAAAATCAAGATTACAATTATAAAATCCATACTGAAATATGCCACATATTCCTAAATCCTGAAAATCCTATCATGTTGCCCACCATTGAATAGTAATTCAGTCCCCATACACCTAACCCTAGGTATAAACGTAGTATCAACACTATTATTAAAAAGACATAAGCAGTCTAGTTTCTAAATGTTGCAATAATTACTTCTGTATGTGCAGGAAGCAATAAACAGATTCACTTTAAAATAAGTGAGGAAGATTTACTTAAGGAGAGGACACAAGCAACAGCAATTTCTCCTGCACCTAATGAGTAAGGTCGAACGATGAGCGTAATAAATACCTTTATACAAAGTATAAAATTGAAAGAAGCGTAGAGACAGTGAAGCACAACTTAGCACAAAAGTGAATCGAGAAGATATTGACATACTGCTTCACTCACACTGTTTTTTGACAGGACATGTTTCAAGAGCTTTTGCTCTTATCAGCTGGAACTCAACTGGTGCAAAAGAGGAAACCACTACAATTTGCTCCTGTGAAAAAACAGTGTGAGTGAAGCAGTGTGTCAATATCTTCTCGATTCACTTTTGTACTTTTATACAAACCTAACTGCTTACCATACTTTATTTTCTCTAAGTAAGTGTTTCTGCTCCATTCATATCAGCTCAAATTATATTTTTTCTTCATGCCTGAAGCAGCAACCATTGTCAACTAGACATCGACTCAAATTAGTCCGGTTGACAATGGAGGAAAATTTAACAGTAAGTGTTGTTTAATGTCATTAATCTACTCCCTTTAAACTTAAACTATTTGTAGTTTTTTTTAATACTTCGTCACTTACATTTTTATATTTTATATTTATGTAAGTGACAAAGTAAAAAACAAACAAACAAAAAAACTACAAATAGTTTTTTCAATTAATTTTGATGCCACTGTAACTAAATTCCTCCAATCACGCATCATTAACCTTGCTATCAAAATTTCTTCTTTAAGTTTCTTTCTTTCTTTTTACAGAATTCCCACATGATCTTGTTAATGAAACTGTTTTAAACAGCAGCACAGTTTTGGAAAAAGTTAATTATAACTCCACAGTCTCTTGACTCATTTACATTACTTTTTATTTTAACTATGTATCATCATTTAGGAGAACATCTTAATATGGAAAAATAAGGAGTAATGAATTAAATTTAAAGGGAGTTGATTAATGACACTAAACAACACTTCATATTTTTCAAAATTTATATTTATATTTATCCTGGGTTTTGGTTATGGTCAAAACAAAAAACCGGGATAAAGTTATAAATCTTGAAATCCCGGCATTAAATGAAGTATTAAAACTAAGTGCCCCTAACACCGGATGGCAGAGGGATCGGAGCACCGTAGTAGTGGAGGAAGAAGAATGTTCATTGTCACCAAACAGCTGAGGATGAGATCGAATGATCTTGAAAATGTTTTGATTATTATACAACATAGTAAGTGAAGTTGAGTGTAAACATAGTGACTCATTAATCAAACTCAAAAATGAAGAATACTTCACTGTTAATAATGCTTCTGCTTTTAATATATATGCCATTCTACTCGGAAAATTTATAGGCTAGGAATATGCTATCCCTACTAATACTTTCAACCCCTTAAGCACTAATTTGCTACATTTGACTAATATGGACAAAATACAGGAGGGTTAAATCTTAAACTTCAGGAAACATACAAGGGGTATTTTTTAAGTAAGGTCCGCTGCCCCATATCATTCGAAGAATCAGGTGACTGTACTTTCGCACATGCGCACTCAATCCCCGCATCCCTTGCACACAGTGACACAGCAGTTGGAGTCAGGTTGGCAGTGGGTGTGGACTGTACTGTGTGATGGAAAAGTTTACAACAATTGTGCGGCCCGCCGGGTATGAAATCAGATCGGTCATTCAATTTTTGACAGCAAGAAATACAACAGTGACAGTAATTCATCACCAGATTAGTGAAGTTTATGACCCAAAGCCAAGAGTGATACCAAAGTCTGTAAGTGGGCGAGGTTATTCAAGGCATGCAGAGAGAATGTGCAAGACGGACTGCGCTTGGGCTGGCCATATGTCATTAGCAAGGATCTTGTGCGTGCCGTAAACACCGTAATTCGTGCCAACTGAAGGTTCACCGTTTCCACACTGTCACTGCATTTTCCGCAGGTTTCAAGGTCTGTTCTGTACAGAATTCTGTCAGAAATCCTGAGCTACAGAAAATTGTGAATCGATGGGTTCCAAAGAAGCTGACAGAGGAACACAACGAAAAGAAATGTGCCAGTGCTCTGACGTTCTTGACCCGATACCATAAGGACATTGATGCATAGTTGGACCCTATCATAGTGAGGATGAGACATGGGTGTCCCACATGACCATTGAATCCAAGCAACAGTCGATGTTGTGGAGACACACAACATCTCCGACGAAAGTGAAATTCAAGCAGTCATTCTCAACTCGCAAGGTTATGGCACCAGTCTTTTGGGACAGACATGGTATTCTGCTTGTGGAGTTCATGGATCCGGAGATAACAATCAATACAACTGTGCATTGACAAACTTTGAGGAAACTTTGCCGTGCAATTCAGAATAAATGTCGCAGTCTGTTGTCTGCCGGAGTGATTCTCTTGCACCGCTGCTAGACACAAGCTCTCATTGGATCCTTTGATTGGCAGCAGATCGATCATCCTCCCTACAGCCCCGATCTTACTCCTAGCAACTACCATCTCTTCCTGTATCTGAAGAGGTTCCTTGGCAGCAAGCGTTTCCAAACGGACGATGAAGTGAAAACAGCCGTTACAAATTGGCTTTTCTCACAGGCAGCAGACTTCTATGATGAGGGACTACAAAAACTGGTCCCTTGTTATGACAAATGTCTCAACAACAACGGCAACTAAGTGGAGAAATAGCTGAATGTATGAAGAATTGAATAAAAAGTATTTGACGAAAGTATGTCTAGTTTTTTTTTCGACAAACTAGACCGTATCTAAAAAATATCACTCGTATTATCTAATAATACCGTTCAAAATCTGGGCCTACTTACTTGCCTTACTTGCAGAGTGCATCTGTCAATGCTGGGTAAAATAGCAGGCATCTTAATATTCTTGCAATACGAGAAAATCTAACATTTGTAATGTAATTTTTCTTTAGGGAAGGGGGGGGGGGGGGGGAACATTCTTTTGTTGTACTCAACTAAAGCGCTTAAAAGTTCCATTCAAACAGGTACAAGTTTAACAAAATGAAGTATATAATTTTCACTATTATAATTTATAACTTTTCCCTAATACATACTTGTGCTTATCTTTCAACATAATAATATATACCTCAAGCAGCAAGTTATTGTTGACCAAGCTCCCTAAACCTACTGTAGAGAGAAAAATGATAAACATGCATTGTCATTACCTTTCTCTTTGAAAAATTAATTTTAATCAAATATTTTTAATAGTTGATGTAACTTAAAAACGCTACTTTTCTACTGACATTAGTAAAGCATAGATACGTTTTTTTCCCCTTCACTCCAGTTATATACTAGGCATAAGTGCAGAACATAATAAATCTCTAGTATACGTTGATTTCAACATGAAATAGACATTTTTCTCCTGTCACAAAAAAAAAAATAAAAGTGTACTGAAAATAAATTTTTCTTTTTAAATATATCACATGCATTTCATAGTAAAATTACTCTTTTAAGACCATCTCCAAATTTCCTTCCCTTTTGGTCAAAAAAGTTATTTCTTTCTTTTCAACACCTGCTTATTCATTTCAGGTAATAATTTTTGACATATTTTCATATTTTAAAAGAACTACACTGTAAAAAGGTATTAAAATAGTTGTTACATATATATTAGTCACATAGAGAACCATAATGTTTGAGCAGCATGAATTTACAACACTTCTTACAGATATTTAAGCTCTGTAAACACAGTATGTACAAGTGTCTACAAATTATTCTACGATTTCATAAGACTGTGTTTTCACTAATACATAACATAATAGTGTATCAATATTTGAAGGAGGGAAGTTTTAAGTTCTGTGCTGTACATCTGATTTTCCGTACTTGATTGTCTGTACTGATTCAGTACTTGATTCAAATCTGTACTTGATTGTCATCAAGTGAGAAACGTGTACATTGTTTTGGAGAAAATGGCTGTTTTACCAACCGACGTAGCTGGTGGGTGCCTGAATTTGTGCAAATAAATAGTGTTTTAGCAGTACACCAGGCATTTAGACAGCAATTTACCAACATCAACAGTTTGGAAGATTACACAGAAGCAAATGAGGTTATTGCCGTACAAACTGCAACTGGTACAAAGTTGCAGCCTGCAGCCTGATAATCCAGCAAAGAGGCTACTGTTTTCTGAGAAGATACCAGCCATGATCTAAGAGGATAAGGGTTTCATGATGAGCGATGAAGCAAATTTCATGTATCTGGAAGACATAGACAATAGACATAATGTCCGGACTGGGGATCTAAGAAACCCCATCTGTAATTCAGATATAAAATGACAGTTCAAAAGTAAACGTGTTTTGTGCTGTTTCTCAAAGAGTGTGTTTGTTCCAATTTTTTTCACTGAGAACACTATGAACAGAAACATGAACCTGGACATGTTGCAATATTGGTTAATGCCACAGTTCATGGACAAAGAGGAACAAGGATTCTTTTGGCACAAAAGTGAATCGAGAAGATATTGACACATTGCTTCACTCACACTGTGAAGGATTCTTTTACCAACAAGTCGAAGCCCATCTACATTGTCATAGGAATGTCAATGGGTACCTCAATCGACGCCTGCCAGGCAGATGGACTGGTCTTACAACAGCCACAGACTACACATGCACATGGTCACACAATTTACCTGACCATACAGTGTGTGATTTCTTCCTGTGGGGTTGCATCAAGGATAGTGTTTACATCTCTCCACTTCCAGCAATCTTGGTAGAATGGAGAAACCCATTACTGCAGCCATCAAGAACATCAAACAACACATGCTTAAGAAGGTATGGCATGAATAGGATCACTGGCTGGAGATCTGCTGTATTACACGTGGTACTCACATCGAGTCATCTAAGGTGAAAACAGAACTTAAAACTTCCTCCTTTCAAGTTCATTGTATGATGGTTTATTTGTATTAAGTATTAGTGAAAGTATAGCCTTATTAAATCGTTCAATAATTTGTAGACACCCTTTAAATGACTATTAAGATAAAACGAAAATCTATTTATCCCCATCTAATGTATTAATTTATTTCTGAAACATTATGTATTTGGAATTAAATTTTAAGGACTTTAACATGTAGAAAAGTTTTAGTTCTTGTACTAAGAATGTCAGAACTGTTTAAATTTTGACATTTTGACATTTAAAATTACTGTATTAACAGAAGGACTCTTGCTCATCTTATTTTTTAAATTTATATCCTTCCAATAACAGCATCTATTCCACTAATCTCAAGTGATAAATTTTGAATCGCTACAGATTATGAGAGGTTCTTCTACCAAAACCTTTTGGACCTATCTTGACGAATACAAGTATTAAATTTTTTCATCTGTAAAATTAAATTTCTTGTGTATTTGAGAGGTATGAAGAGTTTGTACCAATAAGAAAACAACTTAAATTGTTCTCTGTTTGCTTAATAAGTTATACTTTTCTGGTTTAACTATAGAATCTAACCTGGCAAGTGAATGGTTTTCTTTCTGTATGGTATCGCCGATGGACAATCAGCTGATAACGAAATGGAAAAATCTTGCTGCAGATGTCACAGATATGTGTGCCTGGTGCAGTAATAACGGCAGCTGCAGGTGATGTGGCAGTGCTTGCAGTAGCAGTATTGTTACCACTTGCAGTGTTATTGCCTACGTCATTACAATTTTTTACTGCATTAGGATTTGCAAGAACGGCACCTGGATTTGATCCACCAGCTGCAACAGCCATTTCGTTTTGCAGTTTGCCAAAAACTTCATGGTATGCTAATAGCTGGTTGATATCCTCAACATTCACCTGGAAAAAAAAATGTTCAACAAAGTTATGATAAAAATTCCACATATTGGAAAACAAAATCAGATTTGACAATGCAATACCACAAGTTGTGACTAGAACTGTGCATCTTTGGCTTTTCAGGAGCTATTACACCGAGCACAGTCTTCTCCACTCCTCGCCATCCAAGCAACACATGACTTCCGCCCCTTCATACGTTGACTAGTGCTGTGCAACTTGTGCCATGGAGGAGAGGAGAGGCAACCTAAACTGACAGTAGAGAGGAGAGCTAGAGGACTTCAGTTTTGGTAAGACACGCGTTCAACTGCATTTTGTTCGCACAAAAGTGAATTGAGAAGATATTGACATATTGTGCATTTTGTTCGCTGTTAACCTATAGCTGTTTTGGGATAGTACACAACTGCAAGTTGAAACTCGCATCATAACTACATCGAATTCCTTGGCTTGATGATGTTTTTCGTTCTAAATAATCACTCATTTCTGCATTAAACAGGCTCTCTTATAGTATCTACCTACAAGGACAGAAAAAGATAGTCCAAAAGAATGTATAAGTGGGAAACTAAAATAGGTAACTAATTCTAGTCAAAGATAACAAATTGTCAAGTCTGTTAAAAGGGAGAAATAGAAGAATGGAACTACTATACAACGGCCAGTAATTGTTTGTAAATTTGGAAAGATATAAACTAAGATGCCAATAATGAAAAACCAATGACTATATGGCATAAGGAGCTCCTTTATACTTACAAAACACAATCACATGTTTCTTGCTCTTGGTAATTTATTTTGTGGATATAATTTTGTTTAGGAATGATTATGGTAAACATGTATAACAAGAAAAGCAAGGTTCTAAAAATTGTAAATATGGCATAAATACTAAATTAATCTTAAACAGACACAGTGGAAACGAAGTGCAGTGAACTTACAAAAATTAAATTAAGTGCTTGCTTCAACCAAAATTCTAAAACAAAGACAAAACAAAATAAATAAAAAGAAAAAATACACAGAAAGCAGATTCTTGAAAATTAATGTCAATTCAAAACAGAAAATAGTAGAGTAAATACAGCATAGTAGATCTAGCATAAGATGAATTGTGTTTAGGAATATGAGAATTTGTAATTCATGAAATATTTGTGACTAAGTTGTACAGAAGAAATAATTGTCTTTTCTTCTTATATTTAATGTAGATATAAAAACAACAATACTTCAGCAACAAGAAGATTAGCATGCAAAGGAGACCACAGTTTCAAACCATTTTTAACAGAAAACTATAACAAGAACATTAACTAAATCTACCTAAAAGCACTTTGAATTGTCAATCTGGAAGAAAATATTAAATCATTAAGAAACAAAAATAAATGATGAATTTTGAGTTGTCTAAATGGCCAATCAGTGCCAGTTCATCTTGTCAGTACCAGACCCCTTCACTTCATCGTCAACCCATTTGATCGGCAATCACAGGATAAAACCAGGAGTCCTGAAAAGCAGGTTTGTGGAGCAGTAGTGTCAGTAAATGTTGACTCCTGTGATTATATTTTAAGTAATAATAAAATCTGCTCCAAATTCAGCATACTTTTAATTAAATAAATCTATACTGCAGTACTGCATACAAATGTTCCCTTGACTGCAAAATTATTCGTCATAGGAGCTTGAACTTGCTAGGAATATTGCATTATTCTCATACTATTTTTAACCATCCTAGTTTCCTACCTTGTACATATTTTGCACCATTTCTACACCAAGTGTCTTGCTAAGTTCTTGATCTCCATTTCCTGGAGTACTGATTTTAACTATACTGCCATCTGCTGTTCGGATATCCATCATATGTCCTTTTATATCTTGAACTGGAAACCTGAGACATAAAAACACCAGAATGAAAGTACATTACAGACAAGCAGTGATAATTAGCTCCTTAATCATATATATTTGGAAATTATAATGATCATTATTACTATTCAAAATTATTTATCTACCGAATATAAACACAACATTAAAATATATGTATATCCAAGAGAGTGTTCTGTGATTAGTTCTTCAAATACCTTTCCTCCTTTCTTCTGCTACCATAGAAACTACACCAACCGTTTAGGTTTGAAAATCATGTTCGAATTGCTATTCTTAACATACTATTAATCTTAATCTACATTTATACAATAAATAAATTTACATATAGCAATATTTAAATCTATAACAAGCATTTGTAACAGAAATAATTTGATTTACTCACATTTATCCAAAGTGCTTTCAAGTCAAGATGCATAGCTATCAAATATTTGAACCTCTACAATGCTAAGTCCTCCCTGTCTATTAATATGTTAAATTTCTTTTTTTCATGTTTTCAAACCTATGTAAACTAGCAGTTTGTAAAATGTTGACCCCCTTAAGATCTAACAAAGCTGCATCATTATTGACTGCACTTGTAACTTTGTCGTTATAGTTTTGTCAAGTGATATTTTTATAAAAATCTGTAGGATATCAACATGTTTTCATATTACTATGATTGTGAATAGGTATGACTTGGTTTTAATGGCACTTTTTCTTTTTGGTCCTCAGATCTCGGAATGTACAGGTAGATGCTTTTTTGAACTGTAATTTAGATGTATTAGGACGTATTACAGCACATGAAATTTAAACCAAGAAAACTCAATCATAACAAAATTACAGTCCGGCCGCTCTATCTCCGGCTCTGACAGTTCTCGAGAGGGGGAAGCCATTGTTGCCAGTTGTTTAGCGGGAATTTCAAGCAGAGGAACATGTATATTTTAAATATTTCATGCATTTGCAGATAGCACTATTGTTGCTACAATAGTGTCATCTGTCCATGCCTTTGTCTTAGTGTGTCCTGCATTTACCCACGTTTTATCAAGCCATACCACCTTTTCGGGATTGCATTTTAGAATTTCCCGCAAAAATCTGCCTCTCCATGTAACAGTGTCACTTCTTTCCATTAAAGCTTTCCTCCCAGAACAATTTTTAAACTGAAAACCTAGTTCTTTTAATACGTTACTTAGGCTGTTTTTTCCGCCGTCGAATAAACCAGCTTCCTTTAAAGAACAGAGCAACTTCGCAAGAGTGGGAAATTCCTTTCTCAAATAATATTGATATACATGTCGCCTTATAGCATCCTTTTGAAAAGCATCAAGTGAAGCTTTAAGGTTGCCTCGTTGCCTTTGCTTTCCCGGTGTACGCAGAACTGCAGACGGCGAACTAAAATCAGCTGGCACTTTTCCTTGGTCACATTCCTCACGGTGGTTTTTCCCACCTTCAAGGCGTCGCAAACGCTGTCCAGCACCTTGGTAACAGGTAGTAGGGGTCC
>CM060957.1:48368351-48458351 GCA_030765055.1 Mantis religiosa
GGGTAAAGGTAAATAAGGTGCATAAAAGCATCTGTAAATTAATTTTGGATTTACAGAGAACTTCTCCCAATAGTGTTGCGCAAATGGAGTTAGGAAGATTTGAGAGCAAAGCTAAAATTGTGGAGAGAGAATTGAAGTACTGACTTACAATAAGGGAATTAGAAAATATCTTAAAGCAGCATCTGGAAGTACAGCAAAAGCTTAATAAAAAGGATATGTGGTATAAGTGCATAGAGTATACTTTGTATTAAATATCTGGAGGAACAGCCAGTATTGGAAGAAAGCTTTTGGGAAAGTGTTAAATCGTGATTTGAAGATACAGAATACAAGAAATATTTGGTAATTTTAATTCCAAAACTTCAATGTGTAAATATACAGAGCTAAAAATGACATGGTAAAGAGAAAAGTGTATTAATATTTACAGCAAGAGATGGCTTTGCATAAACCAAGACAGGGGTGGTGACGTTCAAAGCTTTAGGGGAAAAAGATCATGAAAGTGCTCACCGTGTAATATTAATGTTAATAATAAATCATAAGCATTTAATTATAGAACGTGAAGAAACAAAGATTATGAGAGAAGAATTCCAAAAGAAGCAGTTCATTTTACCAAATGAAACTATAGGTAAAAAATTGTTGAAGGTTAAATCTAAGGAAATCTATATGATACATCGATTCTATTTTTTAGTTTCTTAATCAATTCCTTATTAATCTGTAATTTATATAAGATGAGTTGGCACTAGTAACACTAACATCACGTTTTTTTAACTCTCTGTTAAAATGTTAGCAAAGTATGTTAAAAAAAGTGATGTTAGTGTTACTAGTGCTGACTCATCTTAAGTTACATCTGAACTCATCACTGTTCCTAGCTTCTTCCATGCATAAATCCTTATTAAACATTTATCATAATATACTATTATACGAGGGCTATCCAGAAAGTAGATTACGTTTTGGAATAAAAAGTAAACAAAGTATAGGAAACAAATTTTATTATATACAGATGAAAGCCACACTCAAATACTACTTTTCGACATAGTCACCATTCAAATTAAGGCATTTATCGTAGCGATGTACGAGCTTGGAAATTCCTTCGTTGAAAAATTCGGCCGCCTGCGCCTTCAACCACTTCGTTACCTCTTCTTGCAGCTGTGCGTCGTCATCAAAACGCTGCATAGCCAGCCACTTCTTCATTGCTGGGAATAGGTGGAAGTCGCTCGGTGCCAGGTCGGGACTGTACGGCGGATGAGGAAACAACTCCCACTTAAAAGATTCAAGAACTTCACGAGTGACATCTGCCGTGTGGGGCCGGGCGTTGTCGTGAATCAACAAGATCTTAGAGCTCAACATTCCTCTGCGCTTGTTTTGAATGGCTCTTCTGAGTTTTTGGAGAGTTTGGCAATACCTTTGAGAGTTTATTGTAGTGCCTCTTTCCAGGATGTCCACCAAAATCACACCTTTTCTGTCCCAAAAAACAGTCGCCATCATCTTCCTTGCCGACATTGTTTGCATGCATTTCTTGGGTTTTTGGGGAGAACTTGTGTGCCCCCACTGCATTGATTGCAATTTCGTTTCACAGTTCACGTGTTTCACCCATGTTTCGCCACCAGTAACGATGCGATCGAGTAAAGAGTCACCATCCTTATGGTAAACGTCCAAAAAGTTCAACGCTGCAGCCATTCGCTGATTTTTGTGGTCCTCTGTCAAGATTTTTGGAATCCATCTTGCACAAAACTTGTGGTAACCAAGCTTTTCGCTGATGATTTCGTGCAACAAACTTCGCAAAATTTGTGGAAAACTCAAAGAAAGTTCCGTTATTGTGAACCTTCGATTTTCACGGACTTTAGCATCGACTTTTTCGACAAGTTCGGCAGTCACTATGCTGGGTCTCCCACTTCGATCTTCGTCGTGAACATTGGTTCGGCCATTTTTAAATCTGATGACCCACTGACGCACTCCACCTTCAGTGATAATGTTGTCCCCATACACTTCACAAAGCTGCCGATAGATTTCTATCGGTTTACAGTTTTTTGCAGTCAGAAACCTTATTACTGCACGCACCTCGCAGACATTTCAAACCCTCACAGTATCTGAACGGAGCACAGCACGAACCTCTCACTAGCAGGGCTAGATGCCGACTGAGCTGCGCAACGCTCTGACCCCAAGATGGCCGCGCTAGCCCCGCCCCTAGCGGAAACAGACGAAAACGTAATCTACTTTCTGGATAGCCCTCGTAATTTAGTTGTTCCATATTAAATTATGCATTTACTGAAGTTGCCCATAATTTCGGTATCAAGAAAAAGCACTACAACAAAAAAGTTTATACTAACATGCCTTTGACTGAACAACATTTATGACAGAAAGAGTATGTTAAAAAAGACCTGTACCAGGACTACCTGCTGCTGATGCATCTGTTGGGCCATCTGGTTAGACATAGGTTGCTGTTGGGTCTGAGCAGCAAGCTGTTCATTTGTTGGTTGAGGTGGTGGAGGGGGTGGTGGCTGTTGTTGCTGCTGCTGCTGCTGTTGTTGCTGCTGCTGTTGCTGCTGCTGCTGTTGTTGCTGCTGTTGCTGCTGCTGTTGTTGCTGCTGCTGTTGCTGTTGCTGCTGCTGCTGTTGTTGCTGCTGTTGCTGTTGTTGCTGGGATTGCACAGCAACAGCAGCATTCACTGCATTAACCAGCTGCAGATCACACTGTACCTGTAAGGTAACATAAGAACATCGACTCCTAATTAACTTAATAAGAACAACAGCTTGAGGTGATTTACCTCCCTCATCTATTCATAAACATGGAAGGTAAATAACATAAATAATGCAACACAATTAAGTCATCTGTTGAAAGTGTTTGTTTTAATTTTAATTCAGTTTTAAAATAATCAAACATTTTTAAGCATTATATCATTAAATAAATACAGTAAGTATTTCATATAACTCCAGCTGTTGATGCCATATTTCACACAAAAGCCTTTCAGCTCGAAACAAAATTAGAAATTTCTGGTTTTTCCTGTGTCTAATGGATGGATCGATCGGTTCAAGAATCATCATACTATTGTTCATAATCAAGTATGTAAAAGCGCCAATGTGAAAAATTGTGAAAGAATTTTTTTAATGCTGAGCCTGTTTTATGACCTTCTGCTATGAAACAGTGTTTTCAAGGGGTAAAAATGCCAGGGTGGAAAAATCAGGCAGCACAAAGTAATTGTTTTTACTGATGATGGATTGTAACAATTAGCATCCCTAATACTTGATAAATTCAAGAAGAATGCATTTCAAGAATTTTAAAAATACATCCATGAAATATAAACCTAAAGCTGCAAAAGCAAATATGACCATTAACAACTTCACATGCTAAAGTAAGGATGGCCTGCCTCGGTACTGTATATGGTAGCATCTCTGCCTCACGTTCAAAAGGTCCCAAATTTGAATCTCGGTTAGGGTGAGTTACGTGGATAAGGTTTTTACTGGGATTTTCCCTTACCCTGAAAGACAAATGTCGGGTTAACTCTAAGCTCCATGGACTCCGGACTCATTTGAGCATCATTTCACTCATTTCATTCACCATCCGATATGACTTAACGTTGGAGGATGTAAATTACACCAAAAGAAAAAAGGTACGGAAATGTCAGTCAAACGTGACTGTCGCTAGACAGATATCCTGCACATCCTGAAGATCTGCTGCCCAGGAGCATGAACTAGTGTTCTTCCCACAAAATGCACCAAGCAAGACTCCCACCACTGAAAGATAAAAGTATAAAATTGATAAAAATGCCATGAAAATGTGTAACTAAAGTGAATAATTTTTGTTAGATTTGTTGTGAAATAACATTTTTGTCATAGAAATGCAATCTGATGCCTCTTGTGAAGACTACCTATCAGAATTATTTGGAATGAAGGAAGGGAATCAAGATAATTCATGAACTCCTCATCTAAGAATACTATAGAAATGTAAGACTTGAAGCTTTCGCGGCAAGCATTATTGATTATGGCTTCACGGGTGATCAGCCGCGTCAAATTGATGAACATCGAGCTTTCGGCCATTGTTAACTCTATGGCCTTCATCAGGAACTAAGTGTGATGGCTACGGCATGTGCCACTATTTATCCTTCAATCGGTGGGCAGAGCTTGCCCTGCCCTGGCCAATGACCGGGTGATCAACCTCGATTGGCTCGGCTTAGCGCTGGGCCACGATGCCCTCTGCTTTGGCGTTTTTTCGCACGGTCCGTCCCTTGCGTGATGCAGTTGCAGTCTATTAACGAAATGCTTTTTAAGGCCGGTGTCCAGGCTGAGCTAAGTTGAAGTCCGGAGTCCCTATTGAAATTGTGTGGATGTGATTTTATCTGGATAGCCTCCTTAATGATCCCGTCGAAGTAACTGTCGGTGCGTTCCAGGACTGTTGTGTTTTTGAAATCAAATCTATGGACCTGCTCAATGCAATGTTGGGCAACTGCTGATTTTTCGGTTGTAGGAGCCTGATGTTGCGCTGGTGCTCCTTGCATCTTTCCTCGATCGTCCGTCCTGTTTGTCCTATATAAACCTGTCCACATTCGCATGGGATTTTGTAAACTCCTGGGACCTTAAGTGAAAGTGCATCTTTCACCTGCCTCAGGTACTGTTGCGTCTTCTTGGGAGCGGCAAAATAGGTGCGGATGTTGAATCTGGAGAGGATTCGAGCAATTTTGTTCGACAGGGAACCATAAAACGGGAAGACGGCTTTGCTGAGGTATTTATCAGTGCTGCTGGTGTGTGACGGGTCCGGGCAAATAGTCCTGTTGCGGAACACTCTTCTCTGGGCCTCCCTGATATCCCAGTTACTGTAGCCATTCTGTTGGAGGGTATTCCAGAGATATTGTATCTCCTGGTCAATGTTGTCTGCATCTGATATGTCCAGTGCCCGGTGGAACAGGGTGAAGATGACTGTCTTCTTCTGCATCGGATGGTGGTGACTGGAGGCATCTAAGTATCTGTATGGGTGGGCTTCCTGTATACTTTATATACTTCCTCATATATGCATATGAGTGGCATAACCACTTTCTATCCAAAAGGGAGAGGACTTTTTACACTCCAAGTATTGCTCTATGGAAAGATCCAGAGTTGCTTTGGTAGCTTCCTTGAATTTGAGGGGGAGTTTTGTATTTCCGGGTAGCCTCATTAACATGAAGGGGTAACAACAACCCTCTTGGACTCAATCAAATATCATGAACAAAAGGAAAATCTGTAGTGATTAAAAGTTATTGCCATACTCTTAGGAATGCAACAGGCATACACCATGCACTGCTACTTCTTATGTATGTGGGACAGTACAGAGAGGAAATCAAATTATATTCCAGAAGACTGGCCTGCAAGAATTTTTAAACCTACTTGAAAAATGTTATTGGCACGCCTCTTGTGGACCAAAAAGATGTTCTTCCACTCCTACACATAAAGCGGGTTTGATAAAAATTTTGTCAAAGGTATGAACCAAGAAGGATGGCCCTTAGGTATGTAAGAGAGATATTTTCGAAATTAAGTGATGCCTAAGTTAAGGAAGATATTTTTGTATGGGCCACAAATTCAAGAACTTGTAAAGGATCCTGATATGACTAAGTTGCGGAGGGTAAAGAAAACAAAGCTTGGGAAGCCTTCAAGGGAGTTATTCATGAAATTTTAGGCAACAAAAGACACTCAGTTGGCTCCTGCAAAAATATCAACTTGAATGCAACATGTCCCATGCGATCCATTTTCTCCACTACCACCTAGACATTTTCCCTCCATTGTGGACCTATAAATGAACATGGACAAAGATTCCATCTGAACATTTCTGTAATGGAACAAAGATATCAGAACTGTTGGAATGAAACAATGCTTCCAGATTACTTTGCATAGGGATGATCTGGAACTCACTAAAAGATGACAATCTCATGAGGTCACAACATGATTCTCTTCAGAACCAACCACCTCCAATTCTTCCATCAATTTAGAACTCCTAGTATGCAACTGCCACTTAAAAAAAATTCAAATACACTTTCAATGTTGTTGGCTTATGTAAATAAAAAGCATCACTTTCTCTAAATCTGTTAAATTGAAACACTTCCACCTAATGTGTAATACAGAAACTATAGATAAGAAAAAACTAGAGGTAAGAAAAAAATGCTCATTATCATATTCTTTTTCTCAACCCAAAATTAGTAAAAACTGACTCTTGAAGTGCAGGAAGCAATTCAAAACATTTTGTTTGTTAGTCAATGAATCATTGTTTCAACAATTGTTTTTCTCAATTACTACTGTTGTTGCTCTGCATGTCTTTTCTACTCTAAGAAATTGTTGCCACCTTTTAAACTGTCCAAACCAGTGCAACACATACCACATGAAGCAGAAAGATGTCCAAACACCATTCAAACACTCAAGGGACTACATTTCATTTAAGCTACCATGGATTTATCTGTTTCTTTTTATGTTCCAAAAGTGTTCTTTTAATCTGGTTCCAATGTTACATTTCACCTTTCCAATGTATATCCTACTTCAACCCGAGCAATTAATTCTATAAATACCTGACTTCTTTTCCAGAGGAATTTTGTCTGCTTTTGGTTTTATGATGAGGTTTGTGATACTGAATTTGTGATTTCACTCAACTCAAACATCACTTTTCTGTTTATACTGTTGCTGTCTTGACTTCATTTACATTGCACTAAATAACTCAATCATGCTATTTTACTTACTTGACAATGAACCTGATTGTCACCACAGCGTTCTGTGGTACAAGTGCCCTTATCCAGCTTGTCTTTGTCTACTTCTTCTCCTGCAAGAACTACAGTTGCAGTGGCTGTAGCACCAGCTACCTCTAAATGCTGCTGAGGTGGTAAGGAAAGTGTAGCCACTCCCCCAGCACCTTGTACTGCTGACACTGGTATTTGCTGTAAAGGAAATTTTTTTACAAAGTTAGCATTAATTTCTCTTATGTTAGGGAAATAAAAAAGAATTGAGTATGACTTGTATTTATGTTACTTTCTCTATCACAAAGAGCTTCAAGAAGACTAGCATTTCAAACACAATGGATGGCTCTGAGGACTGTATGACATGGAATGCCAATTCTGATAACGATATGTCATTAGATGAAAATGGTACAGAATAAATAGCCTTTTTAATTAGATATACAATATATAACTAAGGTTAATGCATATTTCGTCTGTCGTGCTCTGTGTTGCAGGGATGAAGTAAAGGTCACACTACTGACATAGCTGTGTAGTAAACATTGGTATAGCATCTATGGAAATAACATGTATTTCTACGTACAATTATTTTTTAAATTAATTTCTGTTTCATTTTTAAGGTACCTCGCTGTTCAATCTGTCACAATTCACTTCTTTTTTTATTTTAATTGCATTATTTCCTCTCCTCAATTTTTAGCCTTAAAACTTTGAAAAATGGTGGAGATATTATGTGAATAAATGTGGTATTCCAATTCTGAACACAAAATTGATTGTAGCTCTAAATGTTTTCAGAATCTAGCCATTAAATGGCTGGTGTTCAAACCAATCATTTACCTGACTAGAAGTTCACGAAAATTTAGATTTACTTGTCAGGAAAGCCTCCTTTTATTTCAGAAAAATATAGCTTTACAAGATTTTAAAACAGTTTATTCTTTAATATATGACTTTTTAACAACACTTGCTTTTACACCTTATTCGAATGAAACACTGAGTAGTGCATTAGTTGCTGTAAGTCTTCTCATATTGCTGAGAATAAATTGTGCTTCAAACAAGACCTCTCCAAGTCTGCATTTGAATAAGGAAATCAAATACTTTTAATGGAAGATGCAGCATATTCCTTATGTGATAATCTTAGTCTATTTGGGATCCTAACACATCTACCTACTGCTAACATATCTACCTTTGACTTCCTCCTGAACTGGTTTGGAAAAATTGCTTGGCCCTCTAACAAGTGTTGTGGCTGTACCTTCTTAAAAATGGCAAATCTTTCTGTAAAGTGATTAATTCTGACATAAATTACCTATCAGTCTGAGTGGCTTAGTTGATTAGGCAATGGTCTACTGATCAAGGTCACAGATCCAAATTCTGTCCAGACGGATGGTTTTAAGTGTGTTTAAAAATGGCGCCCCTATGTAAATAGATTCCACAGAATGAAATTCGGTGGTGCTACATGATCCTGGCAACTGACAGCATCATCAACAAACAAAACATTTAAATATTTGCAGATCTGCTTTCTGCAGCTTTACAATAGTAGCCTATTACTTGATTAGGATCGTGATTTCGTAAAAAACTTATTCACATCCTCAGCCAGAGCCTTAAACAACCTCGTCAACGTTACAATCACTAGATGTCACTATGTTTTGTTAGTACTACCAAAATCTGAAAATGTAACAAATTTAAAAAGAATCAACTGCCAGTATTTCAAAATTCATTATGCAATGTTTATTTTTTAAAATAAATATATTTTCCCAAACCATTAAATCTGTCGGACCATTTAATTGTTTTAATAATTTAACTTCTGGATTTATTTCATGGTTAAATGACCAAAAATTATCTGCTACAGTCGATTTATCAGTCTGTTTGTACTTAATGTTACGAAAATGTTCTTTCGTTCTGCTTTCCAAATTACCTTTTGTCTTTCCAATATACACTTTATCACAATCGAAACAATTAAATTGATAAATACCAGATTTTTTATTATTAGGAATTTTATCTTTTTTAAAGAAATGCAGTAAATTTTTAATACTATATTCACCGTAATTTGTGGAATTTGAAATTTTTTAAACTGCTGAGGTGTGAGACGGTACACTGTCTTGGTGAAACAGGATTTTCTTTTTCTGCAAATGTGGACATTTTTCCGCAAGTTCTACCTTCAGCTTGTCAAATAATGATGTGTAGTATGCTCCTGTAACGGTTTTTTCTTTTTGAGGATAATCGATTATAATAACTCCATGACTATTCCAAAACACAGTCACCATCACTTTCCCAGCCGAAAAAGGCTGTGCCGTGGCTCAGTGATTAGACTGCTTGGCTCTCACCAAGGCAGCCCGGGTTCGATCCCAGGTGACCGCAAAGTGAGATTTGTGGTGGACAACACAGCGCTGGGGCGGGTTTTCTCTGGGATCTCCGGTCTCCCCCACCATCTCATTCCACCGGTGCTCCATCTTCATCTCATGTATCACTGGTTGGACTGTATTTTTGTTTCGGGCATATAATGGTGTATCAAGTTTCTCTACAATAATTAATCGGCACCAAAACTCAGAGTTATTGTGGCTAAACTGCGTCAATAGAGCATTGGAAATATTCATTCAAACACTTTTTCCCGTCTAACGTGAGCAAACGCAGCACCCTACACGTGGAGAGCTTTCTCATATCTACATGTTAATTTAATACGTGACAAACACGTTCTTTTGACATGTTCATAGCCTCTGCTATCTCTCTCACTTTAATTCGGCGGTCATCTAGCACTGTTTGGTGAACTTTGGCGATGTTTTCGTCGGTAGTTGCAGTTTTTGGACGTCCCGAACGTTCGTCTCCCAAGCTCTTACGGCTACATTTAAATTCAGCTGCCCAAAATTTCCTTGTGGTAAATGATGGTGCAGAGTCCCCATACACAGAATCCAACTCATCTTTGATTTGGGTAGGCATATTGCCTTTCTAAAACAAATATTTAATGACAGCTCGATACTTGATACTTTTGTCCATTTACATAAAAACACTCGCATCAACTCACTCAAATGACTGTTACATAACAACTGAGCATCCAAAATGGCTGAAACTTTGGTGAGTAACTGTCAACAGATGAACAACGAAATTCACTAGCTATTATTTACGAGTGCTGCCATCTTCATGTTGAGGTCGGAAACTTTTTAAACCATTCTCATAATTTCTTTCCTTTTCCTTTCTTCTACTTATGGTATATATTGCCTAATTCAATTAACTGAACGCAAACAAACCTACATTCACATAATTAAGAATTCAGTTCCTAGCCACTGGCAAATCAAGTTTTTCTACAAGATGTCTGCTTTATATAGAATTCTCCACTGTATCAATTACTTATTAATTCTTGTTTCAAACCATCAACCCTTTTGTGTGCTGAAGTGTTGCTTCTATGTTTCTCAGACTGCTTCAATTCTATTGTAATAAACAAGGCAAAGCTGACTCCATTCACATGTTAGATGCTACATGGCACACAAATTTTGCAACACTGGCACTGGCGATAATTTAATGACAAATTGAGAGCACTGTGTAACAATGCATGATCTTTCGCCTCTTGCCACTTTGTAACGATTTGCCTTGCTTTTGTTTTATTACATCTGAAGCACCCATCTATTCCATGATCCTGCTTTAAAACTGCTTGTGAGGTATGCCAGTTGTACAGGAAATACGAGGGCCGTTTTTTTTTCAACCTCCGATAGGCTATAAATAAAACACAAGTTCATATAAAACAATAATTTTATTACCAAAAGAATAGTACACTTATGGTTACTTTTCGACATAATCACCGAAGAGATTGAGACATTGTCATATCTGTGGACAAGCTTTTCAATTCCCTCTTCAAAGAAAGTTGCCGCCAGTGAATTCAAGTAGTCCTTGACGTTCGTTTGAAGGTCCTCATTGGTTTGAAATCGCTTCCCACCAAGCCACGTCTTCAGTTGAGGAAAAAGGTGAAAGTCACTGGGTGCTAAGTCAGGACGGTATGGCGGATGATCGAAAATGTCCCATCCAAATTGGTCGAGAAGCCGTTGAGTTGCTGCCGCAGTGTGTGGACGGGCATTATCGTGGATCAGAACAACTCACAACTCGCCATACACACGACTCATCCTCCGATGGATTTCTGCAGCACCATGGCCTTCAGCCTGTAGAAAACGAATTACACTTCGCAATTCGCACTTGGCGGGAGCATCAATAATGACGGCCATGTTTACGTGGCTGTAGCACAACGCCGACTGACGACTGAATGTCAACAATGGTGGAGTGTGTAGTGCGAGAGCTGCGCAGTCACCGAAAGCGCATACCCGCTTTCTGCTGCCCGCGTAGCGTCGGCATGGAGCGATCGGAGGTTGAAAAAAAAACAGCCCTCGTACATGTCTCAAATATCACATTATCAGGAGCCACTCTGCAGTATAAACAGTAACATTTAGTCAGCATTCACCTCGAGACCTACCAGTCATTCTGAGAGGGCTGTCAGATATATGTAGGTTTGCAAGTTTCCTTTGGTAACTGAATAGTGTTAATATAAAATTTTGCCTGTATTCTGTCTAACCTATATTTATACTTCTGTACTATTTACTTATAATAAATAGGGACATTATTGCATTCCACCCAAAATTTTTATACTGAGATATCAGTAGAAATAGATATTTTAAGGTCCCCTGAATCCGAAAAAGCATCCTTGGAAAAATGGTTGGAAGGTATGTATGCATCCTTAAAGGAAGTGACACAAAAATTTTTGGGGAAATAACCCACTACCTTTTGCATAGAAAAGGAACAAACCAAACCTGGGATTCCTGGATCTAACTAGCTTGCTAAAATTGTTTTATTTTGCCATTTAATTTTGTATCAAAAAACTTTTAATATCCTAAGCATGCCAAAGATATTATGGAAAACATAATACGAGGCGTGTCCGTAAAATAAGGTCTCCAATTTTATTTAATATAGAAAACATGTTTATTGTCAATGAATGTTACATTGATGGAAAGGCAGAACTTACAGCTATTTTCCAACGTAATCACCACTGTGATTGATGCACTTTTGCATGCGCTGTGGCAGTTTTTGTATACCCTTGTCATAGCACTCTCCCGCCAAGTTGCAACCTCATTTTTCAAATCATTGTCGATCTGGAAATGTGTTCCACTCAGGTGTGACTTCAACTCAGGAAACAGATAATAATCACTAGGTGCTAAGTCTGGACTGTAAGGGGGATGGGTAAGGATGTCCCATCCGAACTGGGCCAGGAGATCAGCCATTGCATGTGCAGTATGGGGACGAGCGTTGTCATGATGAAAAATCACTCCCTTCGTCAGCATTCCCCTCCTTCGATTTTGAATGGCACGTCGCAATTTTTTTAAAGTCTCACAGTAGCTAGCGGTGTTTATTGTTGTGCCGGCAGGCATAATAATACACCCTTTATGTCCCAGAACACAATGGCCATCACTTTGCCGGCAGAAAATGTCTGTTTTAACTTTCGCGGCTTTGGCGAATTCGAATGCTGCCACTGATGAGAACGTTCTTTAGTTTCTGGTGTTGTGTAGTGCATACAGGTTTCATCGCCAGTGACAACTGAATCCAACAATTCCTCGCCCTGTTCTGCATAGCGCTCCAGGAATCGGTGGGCCGTTTCAACACGTTGCCATTTATGGTCTCCAGTGAACAATTTGGGAACCAACCTTGCACACACCTTGCGATAATGCAAATGTTCGGTCAAAATCTTGTCAATCGTAGTCTTACTGACTTCAGGGATAAGTTCGCACAGCTCATAAACTGTCTCACGCCAATCTTTAAGCATTTCTTGCTCCACTTTTGCAATTGTTTCGCGTGAAACCAAAGGCTGACCAGAACACAGTTCGTCATGGACGTCTGTAAGTCTATCTTTGAACTCTCTGACCCACTTTCGCACGTTTTTGACGTCCATACACTGTGGGCCATAGACTACATATAACTGACGAATTTCAGTGGGGGTAGTGCCCTTGGCACTCAAAAAATGGATCACTGTATGCAACTCGCACTTGGTGGCGGAAGTGATAGGAAGCTCCATCGTAAATGGCTGCCCAGCCAAAACTAATATAATGGTTGCAACGGGTTCGTTGTGGTGGGGATTTGAAGGGGTGAAACCAAGCTACATGCCAGTGTTGTCGGATCTTGCGTAATAGCATTCCTCACGGCTCCAGTGCCTTGGAGACATTTTACGGACAGGCCTCATAGTATCACTTTTTTTCATTTTGCACACTTAACCCCACCAAAAAGGCATCTTTGGCAATGACTACCAGAATAAAACTTTGTTACAAACTTGTTTATTAGTACCACCTGATGGTGAGAATGCTGTGGATGATGTGGTACTAGAGCCATAGCCTCTCCAATTCCTGGAGGTCCAGTTAAACAATGTTGTTGTTGCTGCTGTTGCTGCTGCTGCTGTTGCTGCTGTGACTGATGTTGCAAACTCTCTTGAGTACCAATTGGTTTGCCATTGTCGCATGGCTGCAATACATTCACATTCAATTTAGTACAAAACCATCCTATTGAACTAATAAAGAAAATTTATAATTATTTAATTGATGGAAATTAGTCATTTCTTTACACTAGCTGTATATAGGCTAAGGTTTGGATAGATAGACGGAAACCAGGAGATCCGTGGTTCATATCCCGGCCATGGCATTGAATTTTTTAGCTTGAATATCTATCCAAATATTCTAACTTTAAAAAAATTGCTGTAGACACTGTTCATTCAGCACCATTATGTAAACCTAAATATTTATGATACTGGCAGATGAAATACTAACTGGAGAGTTATTAGCTGCAAAGTACTGTTTCAGTTACTAGGTTAGAATCATCAAGGGGATGAATCCCCTTTATAAAGCAAATGTAACAAATACAATTACTGCTTACAATGTATATGGTCATTATACATCAAGCTTAAATTTCTGATAGCTTAGGAATAACAAACCTAAGTTAATAAAATAATGTCCTTCATATGATATGTATATTCTCTCAAACTACATGCAATAGCTTTATGGTTCATGCTTGGCTAGGTCTGAAAACAAATGCATATCACCTTCTAAAATGCACTTACCTATGAGACTAGAAAGATTCATATGCCTAGAAAATGCACAGGTCTCTCAAATAAAGATACACTGCTACACTGCTCCAACACTATGTTTAGCCATTTTGCAACTAACAAAGTAACTATCACTATGCTCATACCTGTATTTGCTTGAAAGTTTGATGGCATCATCTCTGCTCTATGTGGGGCCTGTGTGCCAAAATTTCGGTTTAAAGTATAGTGGGAAGTAACCGAAAATAAGTCCAGAATACTTTCTTTTTTTAATTTACGTCCTCCAACATCAAGTCATATCGGACGATGAATGAAATGGATGAAATGATGCTCAAATGAGCCTGGGATCCATAGAGCTTAGAGTTACCCAACATTCGTCTTTTAAGGATAAGGGAAAATCCCGGAAAAAACCTATCCAGGTAACTCGTTCTTACCGAGATTCAAACTCGGGACCTCTTGAACGTGAGGCAGACATGCTAGGTACCATCTACACTACCGAGGCAGGCGTCCAGAATACATAGAAACATGTAAGGATAATAACACAGCATTGTACAGGAGTGATTATTTACCCCATGCGGGCAGCGGTCTATACACAGACATATGTAAGGAACGACGGCACAGAGTTGGCATGAGATGTCGAGCAGCTACTTGCAAGCAGTCACATACACCACTTTTCAGGCTTCAGTTTTGGGCATTGTGATTCTACTCCACAGCAGATTTTTGGTACCCAGGCTCCACAAAGAGCAGAGATGATGTTATCAAACTCTCAAGCAAATACAGGTACGAGCATAGTGATCGTTCCTGTGAAAGATTATGTAAGTGTAGATACTTCCAGAACCAAAGAGTCACAAAGGTCAATGACCTATTACATAAATATAGGCCTTATGATACACACAGTTCACTTCCCAAGCTACAGCTAACTCAGTAGCTGCACTACTTCTGACATATAAGACACCAGTTTCCTTATGAACATTAACCTTGACTAATAACTGGACTAAATTTACACATTGGATGAAAATCAAAAATCAAATCAACTGTTATGCCTCGTTCAAAAACTACTTAGAAGCAAAACATGCTTGCTTCCTTTGTATGTTAAATAAATTATAGCTATTAAATTGGATATACATTTTCTTACTCTGGGAGGATGCAACCCATAAACAGAAACTTGTGGAATGGGTCCAGGAAATAAGTTTGTTAGCACCCAATACTTCGCTACACTGGAAAGTGCAACAGCAGTTCCAACACGAAGGTCTGTAGGAGTTCCAGTATGCCTTTGCAGTGCTCCTGGATGAGTTGCTTCCTAGAAACCACAAGATTTAAATACAGTATTCAGGTTTGCAAAGCATCTGTGTTTTAAGCTTATGTTATAATTCTTTCATACATTTTTATATAAGCATCTTGACAACTGATTTAAACCAGTGTTCCTTCAAACAAAACCATATTTCTCTCAGAAGATCCTGCATTTAACTTTATTTTTCAAAAATACATGACAAAAAAACTACAGTAACATGAAAGCAACAAGTATAACATAAAACTAAACATACCCAGATTTTTTTACTTAAAAGACCAATCAATGATATGTGATTGTTTTAACACATACAAACTATATGTAGGCAAATTCTGAAAGGTTGCCATAGTAGCTCAATAGTAACAGTAGCCGGTGTAGGGCAGAAGACCCATGGTTCAAATCCCTGTTATATAACTGAATTTTTCAGTTCTGATTCTACCTTTAAAAATTTGCCTACACACAGATTGTGTGTGTTAGAATAGTCAATTACAATTGATTGGCCTTATATGCAAACCATGACAATCAAACCTTAAAGCCCAGGACATGAGTACTTGCGAACTTTTCTTTGGATTATATGATCTCGAATTTCAGATCATGGAAGATCCATGGTTCAAAACCAGCTATGGCGTAATTTTTTCAGTTCTAATTCTACCTTTCAAAATGGATACATTTGTTTACATATTAAGTATTTCAACATTTCATTTTTATTTCACCCAAAAAATGAATATTACGTTACCTCTGGAGGAGCAGCTGTAGAAGTGGGTACAGTGAGTGCATGCTGCTCTGCATTCATCATGGATACTGCTATTGACTCTTCTGCACTAAAAAGACACTATCTGGTCCAAAAGTCCTGCTGTAAAGTAGGTTGGATGTTGAAGCTATAAAACAAAAGAAGAAGTGTTATGTGCAATCACATAGCCAAAGATACTAACAATAATGCTGTGAAAAAAGTTATCAGATAAATCTTAAGATAATGCCATTGTAAATCAAAATATTATCTGTAATATCCAAAAACCTACTACTGCTTGAAACATGCACCTTCAAGGCTTCACATCTCTGATCATAATTTCAGACCTTTGAGTCCTTAAGCCTCTGCTCTCCTCTTTATCCCACTGCCTGGATATTTTAAGTATTATTTCTTTTGCAAACATAAGCACAGTATATTACTAAGTTTTAGCTATATTGTGTCATCGGGCTCTGGTCCGCCCTTTATGACCACTGTTCGTCAGAGCTTTGGCAGCTATTAGTGCTGTCACTTCGTACCTGTGTTGGGGGCAGAAGAACTATTAATGCCCCACATTGTTATTCAGTGTAGAGCAAGTACAATTGTGCTCAATTCAGTGGTCTTTATTCATCAGTGACTGCAGTGCAAGCTTCAAGTTTTTTATTACATTTGTGAGACCAGTGGGAATGGAATGTACTGTTCAGGCAGGTTGTGAAACTTTTTTTTTGCTTGGTGCAGTAGTGGTGAAAAGTGCTGAACTTCATTTATTTTTCTTTGAGGGCTTTTTAATTAAAGTTATAGACAGACACTGGAGTAAAGAAACGAATGTGTAACGTCAAGAGAAGATTTATGTTTGTAATACTGTTTGTGATGTTTGTATGCTAATTTTTTTTTTGTTCCATCACTCGAGCGAGTTTCTTTTCATTTGTTATTAATTGTTCTGTTGACCCTGGGTCAACAGCTTGTGGTCCGGGGGGAGGTGTGGCAACCCTGTATGGGTTGTCAGACCTGGCGCCACTGGCTGATCTTTGTTCATTGGTTGCGCTGGAGAGGGGGTTGGCTTCCTCTTCCGCAGACGACCAGCCGCCACCAGAGAGAGGATGTGTTGGTAGCAACCCTCCGGAACACAAACCTCATTGAATGTAAGTTGTCTGGAATTATTAAACCTCTTTTTAAAATGCATTTGTGAGTTTTCCTTCGCTGGACCTTCCACCTTTCACCACCATGCAGGTAAGCTAGTTATCAGTAAAATAACATGTCCACCCTACCGCGTGGTGTAACTAGTGTTTGTTGGGATGGTTTAGCTCTACCGCTACGGATTCCCCCCCAAAGCTAATAAATATTAAATCTATTCTAATGTAGGGTGTGACAATATTAATTAGATGTTGTGCTATGGCCCGATGTCACTAGTTTGCAGATTTTTATGCAACTGAAATGTTTACAAAATATTAAAAAAAGCAATTTTAAGCTTTTATACACAGCTGGAAAACTGGATGGACATGTCAAAATTTCAATGTCTAGTTTCTTTTGGACAATGACTTGTCTTGCTATGTTCAATAAAGTGCCTGTTCATTGTGTACATTTATAGAGTTAAGAGACTTTACTTTAATTATATTCATGGCAAAAAACTTCCTGTGAATAAAAACTACCAGAACTCATCCTACAAATCAGGAGGGCAGCAAAGCTTGCTCTTCAAATGCTACATAATGCAACAGCCAGCCAGTGTCAGTTAAAGGACCAAATGCTGTGATCATAGTGACTGACGAGATAAAAGGTGCCAAAAAAATTAAAATTTACTTTACTTTATTACTTTATTAGTATTGGTATATTATTTACTTGTTATTATTTACTTATTTATTATTTACTTATAATTAATATTGAAAAATTAAAATTTACTTATTAATATTAATTATTCCAGAAAACTGGAATTAAAATGTTTGACAAAATATGCCACATCTTTATTAAGGCAAGAAAAATGAGTATAAATGTTTATTTTCTTGTACCTATAGAATGTAAACATTTTTCCTAGCATTGTCAACAAACACATTGGCATATTTTGCATTTTCAAAACACATTACTGGCATTATTCACTTTAACACTCTCACGTTTTCTGTGTTCAACTCCCACAATATATCATCCTCACCGCCATCCACTGAATAGAAGCTAATGAAACAATAAAATAATGGTAATGCAAAAATTTTGGTAATACTTTGCATTGTTGCACAATAAAATTCTATCCGATTCTATTCCAGACATTAACTGTATTATTGCAAATGAGCATAGATTTTAACAGGCATAGGTATGTAAAGATATGCCCATCAATGCCTTTCACTAGACTGTGGCAGTCTTCTTGGAAGCATTTTTTCCCCCCAACGTTAAGTCATATTGAACGATGAATGGAATGGGTGAAACGATGCTCACATGAGCCCAGGGTCCATAGAGCTTAGAGTCAACTGACATTCATCTTTTAGGATAAGGGAAAACCTCGGGAAAAAACCTTATCTATACCTTGTTTCACGTAAGCTTGCCCAGTATCTCTTAACGGTCATGTGACCTAATCTCTCATTGGTTGCTGTTGGTAATGACTGTCGTGCGGTAAAAATTAGTTCATTATTTAACATGGTGATATATCATATGTTGCAAGAGAATTGTCAAATTTATATTTTCGTAACTGTTTTAATTAAATATATTACACAACAGAGTTGATTTATCTGAAATGCATGTTAATTCTTAAACGAAGTAAAGAGGAGGTTCCTTTGCTCTCAAGCACATGGCACGATAGCACGTGATTTAGCGGTAGTGGTGACATTTGTTTATATGACTTTTATCACTGACCTTGTTTTGAACTGGATTAGTCATGCATCGCCATTCGAGAGTGCGGGAGCTAAATTATTTTATTGATCGTTTATTGCGCATGTACTTATTATATGTATAATGGCAGAGTCTACAGCCAGTTTTTCGCTGAAGTATCGCAAGGATAATTATTTACAAACAGGCGAAAAAATAATTGTGTTGCATGTGTTTAATGCACTCACAGAGAAGAATCCGTCTTTGTCAGTGAGAGAAGTCGAACAGCTGTGCTCTGAAGTTACAGGTGTGAGTGTTAGATCCGTAGGAACATCGTGACATGAAATTGAGGAAACAGGAAAACTTACCACTCCAGGCAAAAGCAGGAATAAACAAAAGTGCGTGCTCGGAGAAAATACGTGAAAAGTGTTGTGCGTCGTCATGTGTGTAGTTTTTCTTTAGAAATGAACTCCCTAACATAAGTAACATTTCGTGTGCTGTAAATGAGGATGCAGATTTACCAAATTTCAGCAGATTGCTTATACAGCTGGGATTTGTGAATGAAAAAAGAGGCAAGAAAAATGTGCTAAAAGACAGAGGCGATATTGCTGTGTGGCGAAGACGCTATTTAAGGACAACCACACTGCACCAAGATACAAATCGCTAAATATACATGAAAAACACACGAAAAGTAAAGTATGGTGTGACACGACTTTTAAGACTGAAAGACAAGCATTTTTGAAAGGTATGTGTGCTGGTTTAAAAAATCCCAGTGGAAAAGGCCAAAGGCCTTTCATTATAAACTCTTTCAGTTTCATTGCTCAGTCATTCTGTTTCAATTTGCTCAGTTCATTATAAACTTGTATTTTTGCATGCCTTCATATCCTTATTTGTATGATTTTTGTATGATTTTTGTATGATTTTATTTATCTTCCCGGCAATTATTACAACATTTACTGCAGGTTTAAATGTGATGGGAAGGCACCGCCTATGGCCTATGACGCGAAAGCATTAGCCAATTAGGGCGAGGGGGAGGGTTGTTGAACGCGGAGTGATACATTTCAGCGGGGCAAGGTTATATGAAACAGAGATTAGGTAACTCACCCTGACTGAGATTCGAACTCGAGACCTCTTGAACGCGAGGCAGACACGCTGCCACCATGCTACTGAGGCGGGCACCTCTCTTTTTTTTTTTTATGTTCATCAGTGTCCACAATTCTTATACAGCTCTCTCGTCTTTCATACAATATAGCCACAATGCAATATTTACATTGTGCAGTATTATCATCACTTGCATAAAGTCTATCTGCCAAAATTCACTTGCACAAATTTGGTATTAACAATTTTCGGAACATTTTCGGTCGACTTTTAAGGCATGTATAATAGTACTACACCATGAGGTTAGGTAAGAACATAAAAATGTATATTTAATGTTTTGTTTATAGCAATATGCATGCAATTCTTTTGATTCAACTAAAATAGCACTAACTGAATTTTGTAAAAGTATCAACTTTTGACTGCTTTCTTTGTGCACATTGTAAATATACAAAAGGAACAAATGGAAGAGGCAAATGACAAACTGAATCAGATGCTACGTAATGTACTAACAGAAAACCTTGTTATTTCCAGAAAATGAGTTGTTTATGTACTATGAATATTGAACTTCAACAAACCCACTTGTATTTTCTTTGAACAATTCTACAGCCATTAGCGATCATCATCCGCACCATACTTAATACTATATATTATTACCAAAATAAAGAGAAAACTGTACGCAGATTAAGTTAACAAGTCATTTAAAATTATAGACTCAAGAAGCTTCAAAATGTAAAAATAGCAGTTTAATGAAAACTAAAATTAAAATTGGTAAATATAATAGGGAAAATGTCAAAATTTGAATTTTCAATGAAAAAAAAGTTAATGTTTGCAAATAAAATAGTGTTATCACAATCGCAAATTATGCATGTCCCTACTTCCTTAACTTATTACGAGTTGTAGTAATTACAATTTTTACAAGTGTTACAAGTTCTCATTATATGATACAATTTTTGGTTATGCTTTTACATTTTTTCAAAGTCTATTTTGTTTATGTATTTTAAAAATTGTTTTTGGTAGTGCTTGATTAGATCACTGTTTGTTGCCGGCCACTGTCCACCCCTCAGTCTAATGTTTTGTTTGAGTTCTAGTCTTTCACTGTTCAGAAAAAAAAAAAAAAAAATGTCCCTACTTATTACTGTTAATATTGCTTCAAGCATTAATGAAATTTTCTCAACTGAAGTCAAGGAAAGATCCACTGAACATTTGAAAAGCCTGTGAAGCCCTACCTGCCAACCCACTACACAGGAATATTGGAGAGCAAGAGAGCTAATGGCTTCATTGCCAAAACCTAGCATTTGAAAACAACAACAACAACATTTGAAAAGCAAATACTGTGACTGGAAAGTATAAGCCGAAGCACTGCAGTAACCTTTTATCTTTGAATATATTTATAAAAATTAAAATGTTATTTTTACAAAGAAAATGTAATGTTTTATTTATTTGTTTGCCTTTAATAATGAAAATAATATTTGGAGGAAGTTTATTAAATTGAATAATTTTTAACTCCAGGCATATTTCACCTTGATTATATTAAATATTTTTCAGTGAATTTGAAATACCCTTAATGCACTAAGAAATTTACAACTTCATAATTGGATTAAACTTTTAGGTTCATAAAAATTGTGTATTTACTCTAACAAATTATTCTTCTCTCTGTAGGACTCACAAGTCCATACCATCAGTCAGTAGCCTGTCGAGAGCATACATCAGCAATCAATCTAATACCTGGTATAGCAGCGAAGGAGGAGGTAAAGTCCCAAGTTCGAATCTCGGTTAGGGTGAGGTACCTGGTTAAGGTTTTTTTTCCAGGGTTTTCCCTTATTCTGATGGACGAATGCCAGGTAACTAAGCTTCATGGACCCCGGACTCATTTGAGCATCACTTCACCTATTTCCATTCATCGTTCGATATGACTTAACGTTGGAGGACGTACCAAAAAGAGGTTAAGAACAGTGATAAAAGGTATGAAGAAAAATTTGCAGATCAAATTAATAAATTATCAATTTTGCAACCAAGCAAAAACCTTTGGTCAGTCTCAAAAGTTTAAATCTAGCACCTTCCAAATGCACACATTACCTTGGTACCACCTCAGTTATGTACTACAGTCCATATTTATCCACAAAAAGTCATAGTCCACAGCAACTACAAAATATGGCAGGCTTAAGAGTGCGCTAATAACTGAGTTTTCAATGTGACTGACCACTTAAAATGCAGGGCATCCTCTATGTTTCTTCACCCAATTTAATAATTTGTGTCCCTCAGAAACAAGTTCTCCATAATCCTTCCTAGTTGGTGCAATCAAAAGAAACTAATATTGCTGCACATTGTTGTAACAAATCCAAGCTAGATAGAAGGATCTGTTCTTAGTATCGTTAAAGGTTCCGTTGTCAACTGAATAATTTGGATATCATTCAAGGTCACACCTCTATATTAGAATTTAAAATTATGTATGTGAATGAATTAAAATACTTTTTGCCCCTCTGAAAACTTGTTGACTCTCCCTCTAAAGTTGGCAAGCAACAGGTGCAGAATATTTTTAACCAAAATTATGAAGCTATGAGATGTAAAACACCACCATTAAATGAGTACTTTCTTAGTATCTCAAATAGCCTATCTGAGTTTTACATCTGGGCCATAGCCAGTTAGATGTAGAAAAAATTTTCTTAAAATGTCCTCATTGTGTAACTTAATACAACTTGATATACTGATGAGATACTTATTAGCTTAGGATAAAAGTGCTTACCTTTTCAACATCATTTCTTAAGAGGCATCAGTTTAAATCCTATTAGTGAAAAGAAAATATTGTGTTGCAATCAAACTTAACTCTAGCTGAGTCTCAACCTATAACAAAACAAAAGCAAAAGGTATTAATTACTTACATTACAAGATGTACTATGTATAAACTTATTCTAATATTTGTCAACAATGTACAAATGAGTTTCTGCCTGTTTAAACTCTCAACACTTATATGAACATGTTGAATTTAACCTGTGGAATTAATTCCAAAGGCAGTTAAACTCAACAGATTGGCATGTTGATTGAACGTGTTTGCAGCATCAATCCTGAGCCAGAAATTGTTTGCTTGGTTATGGAAAACTTATGTTGAATAATACTTTGTTGGTCTCCATAATAGTATGATAACATTTATTTGTTCAGCTGTTTCTTCTGCACTTGCTCACAAGTCGCAATTTGGGCAAATTTCCATCTGCCTGTGGATTGTGTGCTTATCTTAACCTATGTTTTTGTGCCTATGCAAAAGAAAATTTACTCTTAGCCTTAATTTGCTGGAATTGCTGGTCTCAAATGTGTGCTCTGCACTCTAAAAACAAAGTTAGAGGCACTTCCACTCCTTCTCAAAAAATCCTATTCTCAGTTTTGAGCTAATTCATAAAGTTTTCACTCCTATGCTAATCAGTGAGAAAATGCCTCATTACATTCTTCTTCTTTCCTTCTTTCTTACAACATATAACCTTAGGATATTTTGAGATATTTACATTTTTAAGTTTTGACGTCATATGCATATTAGCATTGTTGAACAATATTTTGTTACGTAATTCATTAAACTAGTTCATCTGATTAATCAAGGTATCGGGATGATCAGCCTTTTCAGGTTTATGAATGTCAAGCTTTCACCCATGCTATAATCCATGGCCTTCTTCAGATCACCCACAAAGGATCTGAAGAAGTGGAGTACAGAATGGCCAAAAGCTTGACATTCATAAGCCTGACACAGCTGATCATCCGCGAAGCCTTAATTAATAATGCTCACTGACAGCTTCAAGTATTACCTAGATCGTCTGCTCAATGATTGGCAGTGTTGCTTAGTTTGTCATAATCATTAAGTAGATATTTAACATTTTAGTTAATTAATGGAAATTAATCATTTCTCCACACTAGCCGTATATAGGCTAAGATTTTTTATAGATAGAGTCAACATGAAAAATTCAATGCCATGGCCAGGATTTGAACCATGGATCTCCTGGTTTCCATCCAGTCGCTCTTAACCTTTGAGCTACCACGATCAACGTGTGGTCCTGACATTAAATTCTCCAGTTGACTTATATATTTTCCCTCTATCAAAAATCTTAGCCTATATATGGCTAGTGTGGAGAAATGATTAATTTCCATCAATTAACTAAAATAATAAAAGTTAAATGATGAAGCCTGAGATTTAAGTACTTACGATAGTAAGTCGCCACAAACGGTGTATCTCGGATGCGAGAGCCCCTAGTGGTCTACGGGAAAATATATGAGTCAACTGGAAAATTTAATGTCAGGACGGCACCTTGGCCATGGTAGCTCAGAGGTTAAGAGTGACTGGACAGAAACCAGGAGATCCGTGGTTCAAATCCCGACCATGGCACTGAATTTTTCATGTTGACTCTATCTATTAGATATTTAACAGTTTTTATAATGCCTGTACTTTCTCTTTGTCCCTATATACTTTACAATTTTATGCTTTGACTTCACGGCTGTTGCAATCTTATAATGAAATTGTGCACCCTTTGTTGTTGTTGCTGTTGATGTAAGATATTTATTACACTTGAAAATAAATGCTATACAAAATTACATGCATATTAATCAGAGTGAGATGAATAAAACTGATTGTAGTTCTTTATATTGTTTCAGGCATAAATCATTCAGGATGAATAGTGTGCTGTCATAGACCATTTGTAATGGTAATGCCTTTGCTTGATACCTTCTTCTGTGTCCAGCTCTTATGACATGCAACTCATGAAATTCTCCCTCATCGTAACAATACTTTAAATTAAAATTATAAAATAGAAGTATTTATAAACGGTGAAGCTTTATTCATAAAATCTTTTTAAACCACTTCTCAAACTATAAAAACACTTTAGCTCCACTTACATTTAAATTTAGGACATGTTTCAAGGACCACACATCCCCATCATCATGCAGTAGCAGGACTTCACCCAAAACCATATTGCAATTACTCATTACTCTTAGTTCAATTTTTGGCTCATAATCAGGATCAAAATATTATTCAGCTCCAACTATAAATTCCCTAAACAAAGCTTCTCCCTTCTCATCTCCTGACGCTGCACTGTCATAAATTAGAAAGAAATAAAGCACTGAATGCTTTAACAAGTTAACATTTAAAATAACAGTTCATATATAATGCAACTATGACTCCAATATAGTACATAAAAGCATAATAACCATCATAAACATCTGTTTATCTATACTTTGTTCCAATACATTTTATACCAAAATTTCACCTTATTTTCATTATTCCTCTGTTCACGTACTAACCAAATCACTGTTCTCCCTTTGGACTTCATAAGAAAGTCACTAATTTTTAAATTGATAAATGCAATGATGGTGAGCTAAAAAATAAAGGTAAACAATACTCTCACTTTCTTCTCGGGCAGCCAGCCAGGTGAAAAGATGATTAGATATCAATGTTTCGGGTGTGTGCATCTCTCCCATCATCAGGATATTTATAAAATGTTATAACCACAAATGAAACACTGGATACAACACAACTATAAACAAAGACAAAACACTATCAAAATTTGCATTACTGAACAAAAGACTGTTTTCTGTAAATTAAATGCCAGGTCAGGAGATGGCATGAGTATAGAAAATTGTGTCAAAGAAACGTAACTACTTAACTTGATTATCAAGCTGTATTGATCTTTGCTGCTTAATTCGACGGATTTCCATTTTTAAGGCCGGTTTCCAAGAGGAGCTGAACTGAAATCCAGCATCACGATTAAGCGCGCTCCTTTCAGAAGAAATTGCCAAAGCCTCCTTAATTCTCCGCTCCCAGTAACTGTTGCATTTTTCCAAGATGGTCGTCTCCTGAAAATTGGCTCTATGGTTGTTATCAAAACAATACTCTGCCAGCCCAGACTTCTCAGGTTGCATTAAACAAATGCTCCGTTCATGTTCGATTATTCTAGTAGCGATGGTCCTTCCGGTTTGTCCTATATACGGTGTCCCACATTCACAGCGAATGCAGTACACTCCCGGAACTTGGAAGTCCAGTTTGTCTTTCACTGGTCTCAACAGATTTTTAATCTTCGGTGGTGGCTTGTGGATGGTCCTGATGTATTTGGAGAGAATTCTGCTGATTCTGCTGGATAGATTGCCGGTAAACGGGATGCAGGCTGTAGCGGTAGGCTTATCTGACGCTTGATGTGTTACAGGTTTCCCTTTTCTAGCTTTGGTGATCGGGGCTTCAACGCCATATTCGGAGTAACCGTTTTGACGGAAAGTGAGTCTCAGGTGCTGTAATTCTTGTTTTAAATGGCTGAGATAGACAAAGCTCTGTGGGCCAGTGTATTGAGAACTCCCAGTCGAAACTTATGATAGAAACTATGAGCACTCTGATAGAGATCGGTGTGTGTAGGCTTGCGATATACAGCATGGACCATTGTACCATTGCTGTTTTTTAAAACAAGAATGTCCAGGAATGGAAGAGCTCCATCCTTTTCCACTCCCGTGGTAAACTGTATTTGAGGTCGAAGGCTGTTGACATTCTAACTCTAACTATTATTGCTGTTTTAATTTACTGAAAACAGTCCTTTGTTCGGTAATGCAAATTTTGATAGTGTTTTGTCTTTGTTTATAGTTGTGTTATATCCAGTATTTCATTTGTGGTTATAACATTTTATAAATATCCTGATGATGGGAGAGATGCACATTCCCGAAAAGTTGATATCTAATCATCTTTTCACCTGGCTGGCTGCCCGAAGAAAGTGAGCGTATTCGTCGCCAGGAAAGCTTCAGGTCTTATTTTGTAAACAATACTGTTTTAAATAATATAAGGTGCCTTTACAAACAGGTGTTTTCATGCCTGATTTGAGCTGCACTCATTCACATACATAAGTGGGTATGTAAAGGCAACAATTAAAAGATAACAGAAAAATTGTGTGTGGTCATTTGTGCAGTCAGGAAGGATGAGACGGATGTGTGTTATTAGGTGTCAATAATAAAATTAAGAGTTAGGGGTCGGACAAAACATATCAGCTCCTATGATCCTCTAATCCTTACAAAAATATTATTTTTCAAGGAAATTAATAATTCTTCCAACTAGCCATGTGTAGGCTAACGTTTTGATAGGAAAGTCAGAATGAAAAATTCAACGCTATAGCCAGGATTTCAACCAGGATCTCCTGGTCTCCATTAGGTTGCTCTTAACATTGTGCTACCATGGCCAACATGCCAGCATGATAAATTCTCCAATGGAACTTTTTTTTTCAAACTGTGAAAACTTAATAAAAATAAGAATATCTCAGGAAACAATTTGAATAAATGGATGAAAGTTCATATACATTACTTTAAATACTATATTTAATTTTGAAATGAATCAAACTAAAATTAAATTCAATGATTTCACAAATGGGTATTTTAAATAATATTTCTCATTTTCCTTGAGATTTTTATTTTTGACTACCAGAGGTTTGTATTGTTTAATTTAATTTTCCTATTCTAATAACAGATCTCATCCTAATCAGTGATCCTATTTTTCTGTGTGGAATGATACAAGTAATCTCCTTTTCATTTTTCATTGCCAAACAGAGTGATTCCACAATTGAATAGGTAGAGTTAGATTGTAAGTAGACTCTGCTGTAAGTATTTAAGTCTCAGGCTTCAGAGTTAAAACATTATTAGGTTAATTAATGGACAGTAATGAAATTTTATCCACAGAAACAGGTCTTTGGGCTTGAAAAAAAATTTGTCAAAATTTTTCAAAAATTTGAATCCCTGAAATATGACTGATGTAAATATCTCTCTCCCTCTTTCTCTTGCTAAATGCACTCATCTTTTTCTACATACGCATTTGAACAACACTGTAAAATATTTCATTGATTATATATAATCTTTGAAGTCTCTTTATATCTGTCAATAGTGGACAGAAAGTGATGCTCACACAGGCCACACATGAAGGAAAACATTCGGAAGACAATTCAGTTTTTTCTGCTTGACTCCTGGTGGTAATTGCTATTACAGAGTTCTTCATTTAAAACTTAATGGGCGCACAGCATTTCATCTGTGTGCATTTGGGTATACCACAGCTGGCTTTGCTCCTACATAAACTCCACCCGTAAAGTAAGTATAATACTCTTACCTTATAAAAAATGCTGGAAATATCATCCACCCTCGACTAAACAAGAATTATATCAGGGAACACATTCTGATTCACAAGATTAAGTTGGGTACTGTAATGTTCAGATTTCATTTCTAATATTTTGTTTTAGTTTTTTCAATTTATGAGGATTTGTCTCAAAAACTTTTGTCTTTCAGGTTACCCCACAAGTAAAAATCACACACTGTTGGATCAAGGGAGCAAGAGGGTATAAACCAGAACTAACACTATCTTCAAACACATCCCTAATTTTGTTCATGGACTCCTCTGCTGTATAGATTTCTTGAATGCAATGTGGATTTTCGGAGGCCCAGTGCCACTGTTATGAGTGTTGACATGACCACTGTGGTGGAACCATGGCTCATAAGAGAGGGCAAAAGAAAAAAAAAGTGTGGTTCAATTAAACCGTTATTCACTGATGAAAGAAACCATTCACAATAATACATTCCTGAGACAGGGTCACCCTGTTTTAAAGTGTGGACACTGTATACTTATTTGGTTTTAGTTTTAATAATTTAATTGCTCTATGCACAGAAGATTCTCAAACTCCCATCTGTTGTGCTAATTTTGGGATAGATTTGGTTGGTGAAACATTCAGAACATGTCTTTGTCGTCTAACTTTTCCTTTGTTAACACTGTAGGTTTACACTTTCAGGTTCCCCCCACCACAGTATCAGTGGTTTTGAATTTCTTCACAATCTCATGAACTGTAAATCTGGAAAGAAGCACTTCACCAGAGAACATTTGAATATATTCTGTACGAACACAGCTTAGTGATTTCCATTAATTATATAATAACTTTTACACACAACAATGCGTTGCTCTAGATTCAAGCACCCGTTCATATCAGTGGCCGGTACAATACCGCCAAGTGAAGTGCACAACAGCAGCCAGTAGTGGGGGAATCGAGCAATGTCACAGGAGAGGCGAAGCGCGTGTGCTCCCTCAGGTTTTAAATGAAGAATTATGAGCTTACTCTTTCCTGGCGGCGTATATGTTCTAGACGTTCTCGGGCTTCGAGCCAGGTAAGCAGATGTTGTGACATCGATGTTTCGGGAGCGTGCATCTCTCCCATCATCAGGATGTTGAATGACTTAGGGGTGGGGGCGATCCATATATATATACTGGTCGCCAAGGAAAATGATGCAGACCAATCAGCGAGCGGGCTTGCGATGGTGTAATGTGACGGACCTCTCAGAAAACACTGCTGCTCTGATCGCTGCTCAGTAAGCCAAATCTGTGTTTCCTGAGTCTCTCTTTTTCGAATTTTAATGCAGGATTCCATGCTGCACTAAATTGTAGCCCAGCATCTCGGTTAAGAGTGACTCTCTCTGCCGAGATAGCCAATGCCTCCTTAACTCTGCGCTCCCATCACTGAGCTCTTCCATCACACCTTGTCCTCCACATATTTCCTGTATGGTGACAAGTTCTATGAGCAAGTGGACAGGGTAGCCATGGGGTTGCCATTATCACCGGCTGTGACCAACTTCTACATGGAGCATTTGGAGCATGAGATTCTCACCACGGCACACCTGAAGCCTTCACACTTCTTCAGATATGTGGACGATACGTTTGTAGTCTGGCCACATGGACGAGATACACTATCTGACTTCCTCACACATCTGAACGGATGCAGACCGCAGATTCAATTCACTATGGAGGTGGAAGAGAATGGGGTGTTGCCTTTTCTGGACATTCTGGTTTCAAGAAACAAGAACGGTACACTAGGGCATGCAGTTTATCGGAAACCCACTCACACCGATCTATATCTAAACGCACGCAGCTACCACCACAAATCCCAACGTATAGGGGTGCTCAACACATTTTCCACAGAGCGTTGGCCATCTCGGACCCTCAGCACTTATCTCAGGAACTGCAACATCTGCGGCAAACTTTTCATCAGAACAGCTACTCTGAACCCAATGTCAAGAGGGCCCTCGCAAAAGCCAAAAGAGCCGGACCACACATTCGTAGCTCCACTGAAAAGCCAACTGCTATAGCCTGCATCCCATATACCGGCAATCTTTCTGGAAAAATCGGCAGAATACTGGCAAGACACAACATAAAAACTATTCATAAATCGCCTGCAAACATCAGACACTTGATGAGACCGGTCAAAGACCAATTACAAGTAAACGTTCCGGGGGTGTACCGCATTCCATGTGAATGTGGAGTGCCGTACATCGGACAAACCGGCAGGACCATAGCTACCAGGATTAAAGAATACGATAGAAGCATCAGACTGTTGCAACCTGAAAAGTCTGGGCTGGCGGAACATTGCTTCCAGCAAGACCATAGGGCTAGCTTCGGTCTCACCATTTTGGCAAAATGCAGTGGCTACTGGGAGCGCAGAGTTAAGGAGGCGTTGGCTATCTCGGCAGAGTCACTCTTAACCGAGATGCTGGGCTACAATTTAGTGCAGCATGGAATCTTGCATTAAAATTCGGAAAAGAGAGACTCAGGAAACACAGATTTGGCTTACTGAGCAGCGACCAGAGCAGCAGTGTTTTCTGAGAGGTCTGTCACATTACACCATCGCGAGCCCGCTCGCTGATTGGTCCACGTCATTTTCCTTGGAGACCAGTATATATATATATATATATATATATATATATATATATATATATATATATATATATATATGGGTCGCCCCACCCCTAAGTCATTCAACATCCTGATGATGGGAGAGATGCACGCTCCCGAAACGTCGATGTCACAACATCTGCTTACCTGGCTCGAAGCCTGAGAACGTCTAGAACATAAATGAAGAATGCTATAAATGTGTTTGCAGCTTTGCAAAAACCTGAAGACATATTTTAAGTATGCCTGCATTACACAGCTGACAACTAAAAAAACAATAGGAAGTATGTATATAAATATTTGCAAGTTTTAAGATTCATAAGAATAAGTTAATTGCTGGTCATCTACTTGTTGCTAATTTTTATCATCAAGTGTTACATTTTGAATCAGTTTAAAATTGTGCAACTTCAGTAATTGTCCAACTATTAAAAATGAAACACTGAAACAATTTACATCACATACACTGAATACTTGTTTTAAAATATGGAGAAGTTTTATCTATGTAGATTTATAAATGGAAAAGAAGAAATTCTTTAAATATACAGAAGAAGCATTAAACAAAGCAATAAATTATGTTCAAAACAACACTCTTTGAACTCGACAGCTGCTGGACAATATGGAATGCTACATTTCATCCTTATTAATAAACTGAAAGGTAGAGTACCTTTGGAGGAAAAATGAAACCTGCACCAGTTCTGACAAGAGAAGAACTCCTAGATAGGTTTTCTGTCATATGCACCAAAAAGGAAGGGTTTTACATTTTAAATGCTCAATATTCTGGAATATTGCTTGACAAAAAATTAAACTGGAAAAAACATAAGCACACACAAAAATCAAGCTCTTAGGTTAATTACTGGGGCTATTAAAACTACTTTATAATGACATTACAAGCATTTACATGTAAAAAATCTATGGCAGATTTAGAAATGCAAACTCTTTTAACATACGAATCATGATTCTAGGTCTGTTGATAAAACTGGCATTGTAAGCATCAAACAAACGAAGTTCAATATTGTTATAGTTTGAATCAGCCATGAAAGTTGGATGTGCTGAAGAATTTAGAGCTGCTGTATCTAATGAAAAATGGGATGGAGATGAGGAGCATCTGAAATCTTCTATGTTTGGTTTAACTGCAGAGTAAATGCATACCATCTAAAAGTCCATATAACAACCTTGTCGAAGCCATATTGACTTCTACTCTACACAATGTTAAGATCCAACAAATAGAGGAATTGTAGCAGATTGAAGATTCGCAGCAGGCCAGAGGAGTTATGCAGAATAATGCAGCAGATTTGAGAAAAAACAGAATATAACAAAAAAATCTGCTGCAATTCAGTCTCCAATATAAAAAAAAAAAAAAAAAAAAACAACACACTCTGTTAGTTACTAAAATTAGGCAAGTGAGTCAACCTTGTATATACTTTTCTCCACTTACAAGTTTTTTATGAAGACTAGTTTCTGGGGACTTCTCCCCTATCGTCAGCTCTGTGGTAGACTGATGATGCATCCGGTGTCTGCATCTGGCTTGGTGTTGTGCTGCCATCTAACGTCCTGGTAAGTTTGATGACGTCATCTACCGCGGGAATTTCAAAATTCATCAAGAGGTCCTGTTTTTTCGTAATAAATATGTTTTCCCAAATCTGTAGTTCCAGAGGTTTCTTTGCCTGTTTGATCAGTTCTATTTCTTGTTTTATGTTGTGATTCTCAGACCAAAAGTGATGTGATACGGCCGACTTGTCCATTTGTTTGAATTTAATATTTCTGAAGTGTTCTTTCATTCTTGTTCCCAGATTCCTTTTGGTCTTACCAATGTATATCTTGTCACAATCCTGGCAACTCATTTGGTAAATGCCTGATAATTGAGTTTTCGGTGTGCTATTTTTTAGAGGGTGGTGCCTAATTTTAGTAACAATGGCACTCCACTTTCTGAAATACTTCTTTTTATTCTATATACACTCTGTTAGCCTTGCATTTCTCAACTGCATTGTTAGGCCAGGCAATTCAACAAGAAAAATAAAGATACCATATATTATAAGCCAGAGCTGGCTAAAATATGAGGAATTGGATGCTGCTAACGAGAAAGCAAAAAGCAGAAAGGAAGAAGTGAAAAAAGTCAATGAAAGTTTGATTATAAAAAATCTAAAATATCAGAGGACTTTGTACTGGACAGTTTTGAGGTTAAGCTACATATGCAGTCATCATCAGATTTTAATGTGCATTTGGATTACATTTCTGAGATAGAAGTAAACAATATTCATATTCACAATGAAGGTGAAAGAGAGGGGGGAAAAAAACATATTGAAGAAGAATGTTGGGCCCTTATTAAATACATGGTGGGAAAGAAACAAAAACTTACTATTCCTTTGTAGGGAAATTGATAAACACACAGAAAGAGGTTTTCGAACTTTTCTTTGTTCAATATATAGCTGGAAAATGGCCAGCCAGGATCTTGATACTGTATCTGAGGATAAGGTGCAGTGTGTTTTTACTGAACAGCAAGAAAATTATAAGAATGACAAGATTTGTAAGCTTCAAATTTTCAGATTACAATCTTGCTTATTTATCTTAATGTCTTTGTGTAGGTAAGCATACCAGTTTGAGTATTAGTTGATGTTCTGTGTTTAAAACCTGATATTCTGTGTGTTTTTCTAATAGTAAAATACTGGTGTGACTGGTGCTTTTCTTGTGATCAATTTTTGTAACTGTTACTTTAAAAGTAAATTTTAATATGTTATGTTACTGTAAACAATTTGTGAATAGATCACAGTGTTTGTAAATATTTATCTGTTATCTTACTGTACATAACTCTCCATTGTGATTTTCCTCTTATGCATAATAAAAGGATTGAGAGATCACTGTTCTTTAAATGGTCTAGATCACCTAGACCACCTACATCACCTTACAAAACGTTATTTCTTATATTGTAAAAGCTTGCATGTACTTAACAGGAAAAAGGTAGTTATCTAATTTTTATTTTCTCTACAACTGATCTATAGTAGAGGAAATCTTGTATTCCACTCAATGCTTCAGTGTAAAGACTTATCTGAAAAGATATGTTTTGAAGCATCCCTGAATCCAGAAAAAGTATATTTAAAAAAGGGGTTTATGTGTGTCTACAGACACTATACAACACAAAAACAAAATGCCAGATACTAAACATGTTTCATAAAACTATTTGTAGCCAGCTATTATCACAGTACATCACTTGCATTTTAATTTTTGAGAGACTAGTTTCGGGAGCTTCCATTTTCAACCTCAAAGCTCCGACTGTCGTCTGTTACTGTTGCCAGCAGTCTTCTCTTTGGTGATAGAACAAGCATTTCTTTATTAAATTGTCAACTGGTGGGATTTCAAAGTTTATTAATGTCTTTGTATTTCCATACTCAAATGTTCATTAATCAGTCTTTGTGTTTTTGAAATCCCACCAGCAATAAAGTTCATTGTTCCACCACCAGAGAGAAGACTACAGGGTTTTATAAATATGGTTATGCGTTACTAAATTCCTCCAAATATCAAATAACTAAACTTAGTGCTAAGTTCTGCATAGGTACTTGTAATATGTACCACTGTATGCTTAATATCAAACATGGCTGAATATTCCAGCATATTTAAACTCAAAATAATAAATTTTAGATCCACCTTCCACACTCATAAATACTGCTGGCAATCATTGTATTCCGCAGTCCTCAGCCGACAGTGCAAATCCCCTCTGCTCATTGCACTCATAACATCATCTCCATGGCAGGTGCGTAATGTCATATCTGGCACCACTTTACTAGATATCCACCTGCTTGAGGAAGAATTTAAGTATATCTTAAAGGAACACATAAATTATGTGAGAAATTAATCATTATTTCATGTAATGCTGTTCACAGATGTCTGAATGACAAACATATTTGTTGTGCATATTTTCTGATACACCTGTTCTCTTTGTCGACTAATAACATTTCAAATGTAAATTATCCTTTCTTTGTACCAATGCCTTCAGATTAATAATAACTGTATGATTATTATGCAAACTATGAGAAGTCAAATAATGACAAATTTTTCAGACCAATGAGGAAGATTGTGTGAATTTGTTCCCCTTAAAATATATATAAATTAACAGCTATTCTTTTCGCATACAAATTATCCCATCTCCATTCCAATACCTTAAAATTAATGAAACATAAATTTATGGTTAATATGTGAACTACAAGAGCAATGAATGACAAATTTCTCACATAACTAATGCAGAATTTTGCAACTTTCTTTACTTTCATATATACATTAGTCCTTTGAGCATGTGGATAGCACACTGAGAAAAGAAGTGCTACACATGACTCATTTCAGTTGCTAAATATTACACACGCGCTAGTGAGAGATATGAGTGCGATTAGCGGAGGGTTGTTGCGCAGTGGACCGGAGGCCTAGCAATACAATGATTGCTACACCACCTTGTTTTCTTATAAGGTTGATACAGAAAAACAAAAGAGCGTATTTGCCGCATAAGTAACATGTGCATATCATACTTTAAAGCCCATCAAATATTTGGCACTCTATGACTGCTAAGTTTAATTTAATTAAAATATAAATTTCCCCGTCTACATGGTTGACCTTCCATGTTGTTATAATTGAGATCTGCCAATTCCAGATAGTGTGTAAATTAGTGACATGAAAATCTAATAACACCTCTATTAATTTATTTATTTATTTTAAAAATGCAAGGTACGACCTATATAAGTACGCAAAATGCTCAAGAATTGCACAGAGTAGAGTACTTCGAGGGTTCTTAAAAGTAAACAATGACTATAAAAACAAGCGGCTGTCATTTATGTAACACTAAGCAGATACTTCATTAGAAGACAATGAAAAATACCTTTTGATTTTCAGTAGAACGCCAAATATATAATTTATTATTTCGCAATAACCCTAAGAATTTTATAAATGACGACATATAAGCTACTTACTTAATTTGCTCCTTTTCATTTGTATTTTAATGTCTAATTTCGAACAATAAACAGGTTAGCTGTCATGGCGAAACATCACGACTCCAGAGCGACAACAAATTTATCGCCTGTTGTCATTCACCTGCTCATTCAAAGGATGGGTTCTTTGCAGTGCTAATTTCTTTCTTGCCTGAAAATGTGTTCTTCACAGTTTAAAATTATTTTACACTTATTTTCTTCCACATTTTGTACAAGTATAACGAAAATCATTTTAGCGTCAGAGACACTTATCGATAGGCTGCAGTCGATCCGTATCACTCCGCTTCCCCCGCAGAGTAACCTTCGGAAATGCAATTAACTTGAATCTCATAAATCAGTAGTTTACAGTCATATATGGCAATAATTCATGTGCAAGTAAAGTAAATATAGGCATTTAATATGATTGAAAATTAGGAATTCCTAACAGTACTTATGTAGAGCCAAATTGAGCAATAAAATGGTACGCAGCCAAACATTTCATAATGGACTGCACGAAAAGTTACGTCGAATTTCTGAACTATATTCTCATAACATTAATACTGCGAAGTTTAATTTACTAAATCTTAGTATGCAAATAAAATATGTCTTTAATAATTGTTTGCATCATGTTTTCTATACACAACCATTTTCGATTCCTGTAAAAAGAAATGAAACATATGTCAGGGAAAAAAAACGAAAGAAAAGACAAAAAGAATAGCACAGTGTAAATTTATAACTTACTTTTTTGCCTTTTAAGAAAGATCTCTCCTTGGCAATGAGAAGCGTTGCAACTATAATTAAATACCCTATAAAGGTGCAACTTTCATAGTCTTTCATTCTTTCATCAACATTGAAAGATAAAATTACATTTTTTTAACATTTTATGCAATAGGTTTCAGGTTAACAAATTAACAATAAACAAACTCTTACAGAAGAATCCAGGTACTCATAAAAATATTTGGTCAAAGTTCTACAGCGCAAACTAAGTTGTCTATTTTCCTAAAAACAGCTGAAAACTTTAAACTAAAAATAAATACAGATAAATACACACCATTTACAACAATAACAAAAACGATCCTTCTAAAGTGCAACAAGTGCTGACAAATATTTCATTGCATTTGAGGTATTTGAAGAGTTGCTTTAATATTTGGTCAACAAAAATATATATGTATTCCTTCACACTGGTTAAATTCAGTACTTTGTACCATATACTTTACGTCTGATTACATAATTTCATATTATAATTTTTGTTTCCGTATGTGCAAGTTCAATTTTTATCCATTTTTATCCTGTCTTTTCTTTAGTTAATCTTGGAGGAGATGGTAGAATTTCTGATTCTTTTATTTACCTCACTCATAAATTCCTATTAGGTCCTATCTGGATCTCTGGTGCCAGATGTATTACTTTTAAGCAGTTATTTAACAACCATTCCCCGACAACATATGCCTGGTACTTTGGGTCATTATCCCAATAACATTTAAAATTATTTATTATTCCCAATTTCTCCACACACATGTGAAGATTTTCTTTAAGAATGTTGAAATATTGGTGTTTATCCACAGTGTTCTCAATGAACACCAAATTTCCAACTCCACCTTCTGATGTGCATCCCATACCATAACATTGCCACCTGTATATTTCACTGTAGGAACTAAATTTCTTATATTCTGCTCTGCATTGGGCTTGCACCAAACACAAACTCTCCCTTCCATATCAAATACATAAAAGGGACTTTCATAAAAAATTACCATCATTCCATCATTCTTGGTTTTTTTGCAGAATTCTTTAGCAAACTGCTTTGTTTACACAAGGCTTTGTTCTCGTCATTTTCTATTTTAGCCTTTCTTTCTAGAAGCCCTTCTGTTTCTGGGTACACATCTTTACCATTAGTCAGGTGCAATAGTTAACGCATGTGCAGTTCGAAGTCAAAGGAACCTGACACTCCCGCCCACTAATGACCATCATAAATCTATCTCCACACTTCAGAAATGGAATACTGTCGCTGAGGACCAATAACAACCCTGATTTTCTCGAAGTGACAACCGAATGTCTACTGCACGTGGAGTCTCAGTTGCCAAAGTTCCAACTTCCAGTTGATCTGTTTCAATACGTGCAGAAATTCATTGTGTGTCACAATGTGGAGACCGTGGGAGAGAAATGCAGTGGTAAATGCAAATGAAGTAGTAGATAACTTTCAGTCACGTGAAAATTATCAAAGTGATGACAATAGTGTGAATAACTGGGCCGAGTTATGTTACAGGAAAAGCCTCAAAATCAAAATTATAACGGGAACTGTTTCTAAGCAAATTCAAATGCTTGTTTTGAACACATATAAATATGTGCTGACAAATAATCTTGGTAAGGGGTCGTGCAATGAACCTAATGATAAATTCTGGGTATTCACAGAAATACAGTAAGAAATATTGTGATGAAAGGAATACCAAAGACGCCAATCAAGTGCGAAAACAAAAGGAAACGTTTCTCTAAAGTAGATAATTTCATATGCAGTTTAATTCATCGAGAAATTCATAGATTCTATGCATAAGGCAGAGCGCCCACCTTAGACGAATTGGTTGCACATTGCAAGAAATTTGTGATTTTCCTTATGGGCATTGCACTTTGCACGGTCTCCTAAAGGAGCTGGGTTTTAAATACTGCACTTTGAATAGGTTAAGGGTTGTTATGGAATCCAGTAGAATTGTATATATTGTCAAAACTAAGGAAGTTTTGCAGTAATGGACATAAGATAATTTATTTAGACAAAACCTCGTACAATACCCATGATGTATCGAGAAAGGTAGCAACCTTGCAGAAAGATGTGGGAGAAGGAGGGCCACTGTTGTAAAACGATTATAAGGGTTCGTCAAAGGCAGCAGCCGATGTACACACGCGTTAACTAAACAGACTTGACCAGTTTTGGGGCACTTATTACCTTTCTCATAAGAGTCTCATCTCTCTTTGACTCAGCTTCTGTGGACCTCCCATTTGTCAAAAGTATTCAACTCTGTCTTCTCTGTATCGTTGGTTGATGTCTAAAACAGTGCTGCATAGTATATTCACCTTGCAATAATTTCTCTATGTGCAAGTCCATTAGCATATTGAAAAATCACAAGCTGTCACTGTTCAAATGTTTTGTTATTTCCTTTGCACCCCATTTGACATTATGATACACCACAACAGCACAGAAATATAGGTTTGTCACTAATGGTAATGGGGATGCAAGGCTCCCCTTTTTATAAATATCTTCTTCTTCTTCAACTTCCAAGTTGTACCACTAACGTGGTGTTAGGGGATTCTTGTTCCTCTATCCCTTTTAAGGTTGGGCCTGAGGAACCTAAGCTTTGGATCCGATAGAGAACCAGGAGGTGATCAACCCAATACCTGGTGTGAAGGTGAAGGAAGCGGATGATATATATGAGGGTGAGATGAATGATAGGAAAGATGATGATGGAGCAATTGGAGAATGCTGACAAAGGAAACCGGAGGACCTGGAGAAAACCCATCCCAGTGCCTTGTTGTCCACCACAAATCTCACTTTATTGTCACCTGGGATCGAACCAATGCCGTCTTGGTGATAGCCAAGTGATCTAAGCACTCAGCCATGGGACAGCCTGATAAATATCTAAGAGGATAAATACAAGCATAACTAAGAGTGATCATATATTAAGCACATATATCTTAAATATTAAAAGCAGAAGCATTATTAACAGTGAAGTATTCTTCATATTTAAATTTGAATTTATGAGTCACTATGTTTACACTCAGTCTTCACTTACTTGTTGTTGTATAATTGAAACGTTTTCAAGATCATTCGATCTCATCATCAGCTGTTTGGTGACTAGATGAACCTTCCTCTTCTTCCACTACTACAGAGTTCCGATCACTCTGCCATCTGGTGTTAGGGGCACTAAGTTTTAATACTTCATTTAATGCCGGGATTTCAAAATTTATAACTTTATCACGGTTTTTGTTTATGAAAATTTTTTCCCAAATATCCAATTCTATGGGTGTACTTAAAGATTTTAACAGTTTAATGTTGTGGCCAATGTTGTGGTTTTCTGTCCAAAAATGGTGTGAAACTGCAGATTTTTCTGTTTGTTTCAACCTAATGTTCCTTTGGTGTACTTTTTGCCTGGTTAACATGTTTCTCTTAGTTTTTCCTATGTAGCTTTTTTCACAGGTTTCACAATTAATCTGATATATTCCTGATTTCAAATTGTTGGGGATTGTATTTTTCAGTGGTTTATTTAGCAGGTTCCTCAGAGTGAATTTGTTTTGGGGTGCTAGTTTTAAGTTTAGTCTTTTGAAGATTCGTTCAAATTTTCTAAAAGCCCATGGATGGTAGGTGAATTTTCTATATTGCCAATTTGTGTTATTAAGTGGTGTGAGAGTGGTATTTTTTGATCTTATCTTCAGTTTTTCTTTCCTCTTCATCATATTCCTTATGATGGCTGGGTTGAATCCATTTAATACTGCTATGTCTTTTATGTGTTGTTCTTTCAAAAATTCATCCTTACTCAGTGGGACGTTGTATAGCCGGTGAATTAGACTTCTAAAGGCAGCTAGTTGATGTGAAACTGGGTTGTATTCATTTTTCTTTATGTAATGAATACAACCCAGTTTCACATCAACTAGCTGCCTTTAGAAGTCTAATTCACCGGCTATACAACGTCCCACTGAGTAAGGATGAATTTTTGAAAGAACAACAACACATAAAAGACATAGCGGTATTAAATGGATTCAACCCAGCCATCATAAGGAATATGATGAAGAGGAAAGAAAAACTGAAGATAAGATCAAAAAATACCACTCTCACACCACTTAATAACACAAATTGGCAATATAGAAAATTCACCTACCATCCATGGGCTTTTAGGAAATTTGAACGAATCTTCAAAAGACTAAACTTAAAACTAGCACCCCAAAACAAATTCACTCTGAGGAACCTGCTAAATAAACCACTGAAAAATACAATCCCCAACAATTTGAAATCAGGAATATATCAGATTAATTGTGAAACCTGTGAAAAAAGCTACATAGGAAAAACTAAGAGAAACATGTTAACCAGGCAAAAAGAACACCAAAGGAACATTAAGTTGAAACAAACAGAAAAATCTGCAGTTTCACACCATTTTTGGACAGAAAACCACAACATTGGCCACAACATTAAACTGTTAAAATCTTTAAGTACACCCATAGAATTGGATATTTGGGAAAAAATTTTCATAAACAAAAACCGTGATAAAGTTATAAATTTTGAAATCCCGGCATTAAATGAAGTATTAAAACTTAGTGCCCCTAACACCAGATGGCAGAGTGATCGGAACTCCGTAGTAGTGGAAGAAGAGGAAGGTTCATCTAGTCACCAAACAGCTGATGATGAGATCGAATGATCTTGAAAACGTTTCAATTATACAACAACAAGTAAGTGAAGACTGAGTGTAAACATAGTGACTCATAAATTCAAATTTAAACACATATATCTTGCTTTGGAATCAAACAGTAACTGTTATCTTTGTTGTAAAAGTCCCAAATGGCCGGATTTACTTAATATTACATAAACTTTGTTTAATAACACTTCATAATTTCAATAATTCTCTATTATGCAGGAAATTTTTATATGACCAAATATTTGTGTGAGTACCTGTATTTTTATTTAAGTCTGTCTATAATGTCCTATTACCTTAATTATGAAAGATGAATATTTCTGGTGTACTTCACCTGCAGATTTGTCAATATTGCCTTTGAGCTTGCATGTATAAAGTAAAAAAGGCTCTTTTATTCTTTATGAAACTTGAATTCCTTCATCTGCAAACAAACTACACTACTGCTTACAATCTGTAAGCAGTCTTGATCGTGCCTTGTTAGGGTCTGCTGCCTATCACGTGTGTATGATAGATGTTGACAATATTAGCAGGGATAGTTATTCTCAAAAACTATTTGTAGTTGGTTTATTGATATTCCTCACTTACTTTTTTATATTAATGAGAGACTAGTTTCAAAGGCAATCGTCTCCATTTTCAATCTCTTTCCAACTGGCAGCTGTTGTTGTCTGCTCTCTCTCTAGTGATGGAACTATGAACTTTTTTGTCAAATTATCTACTGGTGGGATTTCAAAGTTCATTACACGATCCTTATTTTTCCATATGAATATGTTCTCCCATCAAAGTATATGTTCTCCCATCTTTGACAAGTACATCACGCCATCTATTGACAATACGGAGAAAGAAGAAACCACTACAATTTGCACTAGTCGAGTATCAGCTGAGGATAGGAGCAAGAGCTCTTGAAACATGTCCTGTGAATAAACAGTGTGAGTGAAGCAATGTGTCAATATATTCTCGATTCAATTTTGTACTATGTTCTCCCATGTTGTTAATTTATTTTGGTTTATCACTCCTTTTAATAATTTTGGATTTGGATCAATGTCATGATTTTCATTCCAAAAATGAAATGCTACTGCTGACTTATCTTCTTGTTTCAATCTGACGTTTCTTAAGTGCTCCTTGACTCTGGTTTTTAGATTTCTTTTAGTTTGACTTATGTAGCATTTTTCACAATTCTTACAACTTATTTGGTATATTCCGGATCTGTTGACTGATGGGATTTCATCTTTTGTTTTTGAATTTAGCAATTTTAAAATTGAGTGTCTATTAGTAGGTGCCCAGGTGATATTTTGTTCCTTGAAGATCTTTTTAAATTTATTAAATGTTTTTGGGTGATATGTGAATGAACTGAAACAATCAACCCTAGTAGTTTGGTATCAATTAATTAAATTAAAATACTCTCCTCGCGAAAAATAGTGATGATAATAGTAATAATATTTACAATAATCACCATCTCTCTGTACTTCATCAAAACATAAGAGGCTTAAGAAACAAAGTAGATGAACTCGTTATTAATCTTCATACTGAAAATCAACTACCACAATTTTTTGTATGTCTGTATATCACTTGACACAACAGGAATTTAAACCAATTCCATTGCAAGAGTACTCTTTAGGAGCAAAATATAGCCAAAAAAATTACATAAAGGAGGATTTTGTATATATGTTAGAAATGATTTGATCTGTAAAGCTTTAGATTTATCCAAATTTTGTTGTGAAAAAGACCTCAAAATCTGTGCAGTTTAGTTAAATGAACTTAGTCATAGTAGGCCTCCATTAGGAAATTCTCAAATACTTATAAAGCAATTAAAATATGCTTTGAACTTTTTATTTAAAACAAAAAGAGAATTAATCATATGTGGTGACATAAATGTGGATTATTTGAAACCTAGTTTTCAAAGGGAACAGCTTAGCTCTTTATTTACAACCTACCAATGATACACAGTTATCTTTCCAACAAAAATCCAAAATAGTTCATCCACAGCTTGCTCTATCTCATCAAAAACTAATGGACTGTCAGATCATCTGACAAATTCTGTGGATTTATAAGATAAATTTAAAACTCAAACCTAAATATACATATCATAAATATAGGGAAATAAATGAAAATACTCTGGACAAATTTAGCAACAACCTTAAACTTGAATAATGGAAACAAACTTATGAAGCTAATGGAACGAACAATAAATATAACAACTTTTTTCAGTGCTTTAAAACTTATTTTGAATTTTGTTTCCCATTTAAGTTTAAAAAAATATTTAACTTCAAAAGAGACAATGCCTGGATCACTTTAAGAATTAGAACCTCATGCAGGCATAAAAGAGAACTATATCAGCAAGTTAGAATCAGTAACAATATAGACTTAAAAAACTACTACAAAAAATGTTGCAAACTTTTAAAGAAGGTAATAAAAGCAGCTAGAGTATGTAAAATAAAAACCACTTGGAATATAATAAAAATTGAAACGCGTAAACACTCATTACCCAATAAGACTCAGTGTTGATATTCATGAAATTACCAAACCTCCTGAAGTTGCAGAAATGTTTAATAAATTATTTTTGAATGTTCCAAAAAAACTAAATATGTATTATGAAAGTAAAGATGCAACACTAGAATTTTTGAGATCAAGTTTCACAAACGTAGTGCCTATATTTAAAGTCAACCTAACTATACCTTCTGAAGTAAAATAATTGACTCTTTTAAAATTAAGAATTCTTCTGATTATGACGAAATAACTACAAAAATATTAAAATTATGCTCCTCACAAATTATCATTCCCCTTAGTTATTTATGCAATAAGTCTCTGAAGTTAATCGTAAAAATTATTTGTAGTTGGTATATTGACACTAGTCACTTACTTTTTTATATTATTGAGGGACTAGTTTCAAAGGCCATTGCCTCCATTTTCAATCTCTCCCCAAAGGCCTTTGAAGCTAGTCCCTCAATAATATAAAAAAAGTAAGTGACGAGTGTCAATAAACCGACTACAAATAGTTTTTACGGTTAATTTTGGTATCAATGTTACTAAATTCCTCCAAAAATACATGTCTAGGCTGGAATATCTCCTGATGGGATGAAATTCTCAATTGTTAAACCTCTTTTCAAAGCAGGCAAATGCAATAATTAACTTTAAAGAGAGTCGATTAAAGACACTAGACAACACTTACTTTTAAATTTTTCCGGAACATGTTTCAGAGGCTTTGCCTCTATCATCGGCCGGCTCTCGACTGGTTCTCGTTGGTGTAGCTGACGATATTTTGTCACAGGTCTCCTCTGGTGGCGGTTCAAGGAACTTGCTGAACAAATCTTTCTGGGGGATGTCGAAATTGAATACTTTGTTCCTATTTTTTGAAATGAAGATTTGTTCCCATGTGGATAGTTCTTGTTTTCCTGATGTATGTTTCAGTAGTTTTGGTTCTGGATTTATGTTGTGGTTTTTTTCCCAAAAATGTGTGGCAACTGCTGATTTTTCTAATTGTTTATATTTTATGTTTCTAAAGTGTTCCTTTGCTCTTGTTTCTAAATTTCTTTTTGTTTTTCCAATATAAATTTGACTACAGTCATTGCATTCAATTTGATATATACCAGATTTTTTGTTAGATGGAATGACATCTTTGATGTTTGAGCAAATTAGGTTTTTTAAGGAGAAATGGTTGACTGGTGCTAGTTGAATATTTTGTTTTTTTGAAGACTTTTTTGAATTTATCATAGGCCCATGGATGGTAAGTGAATTTTTTGAAAATCATATTAGTTTCTGTAGCTGAGAGAGTTGTGGTTTCCTTTAGTAGCTTCTTCTTTTTTGCTAAGCTCACTTTTTTGTCCACTAATGATTTGGGAAAGTTATTTTTTTGTGCTATTTCAATTATTTTGTTGTATTCTGTTTTGTATTCTTCTGCTGTGAGAGGGATGTTTACCAGTCTGTGTGCTAAACTATTGAAGATTGCCTGTTTGTGGGATCTTGGGTTGTAGCCATTAGCTTTTATGTAGTTGTCTGTCTGTGTTGGTTTTCTGTAAATGCCAAAGTTTAGTCTGTTTTTATTCCTCATTATTTTTAGATCCAAAAATGGTAAATGCTCATCTTTTTCTATTTCTACAGTGAATTTGATGCTTTTTTCTTGGATATTTAAAAGTTTTAGTGCATCACTGATGTGTTTTTTTGGTACTATTGCAAAGATGTCATCTACATATCGTTGCCAGAGTTTGAACATCCAAGGGAAACCTTTGTTTATCCTTATTTCTAATGCACTCATGTACAGATCGGCCAGGAAGGGTGATAGGGGGTTGCCCATTGCTAACCCTGAAGTTTGGTGATAATATTTTGTTTGAAACTGGAAGAAATTTTGTTCTATGCATAATTTTTTATTTTTATTTATTTATTTATTGTTATCTGATTAGTTCAATGTAGTCTGAAATTTCAGATGATGCCATTCCAAGTGATTTGAGCCATTTTTCTATCAACGGTGGGAGTTGATTAACTGGTATGCTGGGAAACAGTGACTTAACATCAAATGAGACTAGTGTGTCCTCTTCTTTTAGTTCAGTATCCTTAATGTGTTCTATAAGTTCATAGGTGTTTTTGATGCTTAGGCTGTCGAATTTTGGAAATGAATTGAATTTGTTTGTTAGCCACTTTGCAAGTTTGTATGTTGGTGAATTTATACTGCTAACTATAGGTCTCATTGTTATGGATGGTTTGTGTATTTTGGGTAAGCCATAAAGTCTAGGTAAGGTTGGGTTATCCGGTTTAACTGCATATTTGTTTGGTATTATGCTTGATTTTTCTATTGTTTTTTCAAATGACTGTATGCAAGTTTTTAGAGGATTTTTGTTAATGGTTTCATATTCATTGTCAGTTAGCATTTTTTCCATTTTTTCAATATAATCTGATTTTTCCATTATGACAATCTTGTTGCCTTTGTCTGCCTTTGTGTAAATAACGTTTTTCTGTTTCAAAGAATGGATAGTATTATGTTTTCTCTTCTGAAAGGATCTGCTCTCTATTTCCTCCAAAATATTTTCACAATGGCTTTTTACTGAATTTTGTATGGATACTGGTAGAATTTGTGTCGAAATGTTGATATCTGCAATGTAGTCTTCAATTTTGTTTGAGAAACTGACGCATGTTTTTAATCCATTATTTAAAAGATCCAATTCTTTTGTGGAGAAATTTTGCTTAGATAAGTTTACTACGTTTTCAAAGATTTGCGTGCTCGATTTTTCGTTTACGCAACTTATTTCACTATTGAATTCAGTTTTAACGAAAGTGCTGGGAAACGTGATGTGGGAAAACTTTGAACATAATTATTTGGCAATCCTAAGCAAGAAAATGAAAGAAAAGACCGTACGACTTAAACACAAATTGGCCAATCTGTGCAACATGTCCTCACACAGAAATACCGAGAAAAAGTTTAAAAACATCCGGAATATCAACGTATGTCGATCAGCAATCGTCACACACGCTAAATTCAATAGTGAAATAAGTTGCGTAAACGAAAAATCGAGCATGCAAATCTTTGAAAACGTAGTAAACCTATCTAAGCAAAATTTCTCCACAAAAGAACTGGATCTTTTAAATAATGGATTAAAAACATGCGTCAGTTTCTCAAACAAAATTGAAGACTACATTGCAGATATCAACATTTCGACACAAATTCTACCAGTATCCATACAAAATTCAGTAAAAAGCCATTGTGAAAATATTTTGGAGGAAATAGAGAACAGATCCTTTCAGAAGAGAAAACATAATACTATCCATTCTTTGAAACAGAAAAACGTTATTTACACAAAGGCAGACAAAGGCAACAAGATTGTCATAATGGAAAAATCAGATTATATTGAAAAAATGGAAAAAATGCTAACTGACAATGAATATGAAACCATTAACAAAAATCCTCTAAAAACTTGCATACAGTCATTTGAAAAAACAATAGCAAAATCAAGCATAATACCAAACAAATATGCAGTTAAACCGGATAACCCAACCTTACCTAGACTTTATGGCTTACCCAAAATACACAAACCATCCATAACAATGAGACCTATAGTTAGCAGTATAAATTCACCAACATACAAACTTGCAAAGTGGCTAACAAACAAATTCAATTCATTTCCAAAATTCGACAGCCTAAGCATCAAAAACACCTATGAACTTATAGAACACATTAAGGATACTGAACTAAAAGAAGAGGACACACTAGTCTCATTTGATGTTAAGTCACTGTTTCCCAGCATACCAGTTAATCAACTCCCACCGTTGATAGAAAAATGGCTCAAATCACTTGGAATGGCATCATCTGAAATTTCAGACTACATTGAACTAACCAAATTATGCATAGAACAAAATTTCTTCCAGTTTCAAACAAAATATTATCACCAAACTTCAGGGTTAGCAATGGGCAACCCCCTATCACCCTTCCTGGCCGATCTGTACATGAGTGCATTAGAAATAAGGATAAACAAAGGTTTCCCTTGGATGTTCAAACTCTGGCAACGATATGTAGATGACATCTTTGCAATAGTACCAAAAGAACACATCAGTGATGCACTAAAACTTTTAAATATCCAAGAAAAAAGCATCAAATTCACTGTAGAAATAGAAAAAGATGAGCATTTACCATTTTTGGATCTAAAAATAATGAGGAATAAAAACAGACTAAACTTTGGCATTTACAGAAAACCAACACAGACAGACAACTACATAAAAGCTAATGGCTACAACCCAAGATCCCACAAACAGGCAATCTTCAATAGTTTAGCACACAGACTGGTAAACATCCCTCTCACAGCAGAAGAATACAAAACAGAATACAACAAAATAATTGAAATAGCACAAAAAAATAACTTTCCCAAATCATTAGTGGACAAAAAAGTGAGCTTAGCAAAAAAGAAGAAGCTACTAAAGGAAACCACAACTCTCTCAGCTACAGAAACTAATATGATTTTCAAAAAATTCACTTACCATCCATGGGCCTATGATAAATTCAAAAAAGTCTTCAAAAAAACAAAATATTCAACCAGCACCAGTCAACCATTTCTCCTTAAAAAACCTAATTTGCTCAAACATCAAAGATGTCATTCCATCTAACAAAAAATCTGGTATATATCAAATTGAATGCAATGACTGTAGTCAAATTTATATTGGAAAAACAAAAAGAAATTTAGAAACAAGAGCAAAGGAACACTTTAGAAACATAAAATATAAACAATTAGAAAAATCAGCAGTTGCCACACATTTTTGGGAAAAAAACCACAACATAAATCCAGAACCAAAACTACTGAAACATACATCAGGAAAACAAGAACTATCCACATGGGAACAAATCTTCATTTCAAAAATAGGAACAAAGTATTCAATTTCGACATCCCCCAGAAAGATTTGTTCAGCAAGTTCCTTGAACCGCCACCAGAGGAGACCTGTGACAAAATATCGTCAGCTACACCAATGAGAACCAGTCGAGAGCCGGCCGATGATAGAGGCAAAGCCTCTGAAACATGTTCCAAAAAAATTTAAAAGTAAGTGTTGTCTAGTGTCTTTAATCAACTCTCTTTAAAGTTAATTTATCATAACAACACTGTTTTCAACACTTCCAAGAAAGGAATTGAAATGCAATAATGTTTCAAATTATCAACCAATATCTCTCTTGCCAATGTATTCAAAAGTTCTTGAAAAAGTAATGTTCAACAGGCTTTTTTTGTTTTTAATTTACGTCCTCCAATGTTAAATCATATCAGACGATAAATGGTATGGGTGAAATGAAGCTCAAATGAGCCCAGGGTCCATAGAGCTTAGAGTTACACAACAATTGTCTTTCAGGATAAGGGAAAACCCTGGAAAAAACCTTATCCTGGTAACTCACCCTGACCGAGATTTGAACTCGGGACCCCTTGAACGTGAGGTAGACACGCTACCATCTACGCTACCGAGGCGGGCTTCAACAGACTGTTGAATATAACATCTTGAATATAACAACATACTTGTCAGTGATGAGTTTGGATTCAGAAAAGGAATATCAACAAATAATGCAACTTATAAACTTACACATGAAGTGTTGATTGCCTTAAACGAAAAAAGACATGTAGGTGGAATTTTCTGTGATCTTTTGATTGTGTTCATCATGGCATTCTTATGGCAAAATTGGAGTTCTATGGACTACAAAATAAACATTTAAATTAGTTTGTACCATATCTAAATTAAATAAAATAGACAGTAGACAGTAATATTGGTTATGAAAACAAACTTCAAATTGGAAAGTAGTAACTCATGAAGTACCCCAAGGTTCAGTGTCAGGGCCTTTACTATTTCTGATCTATATAAACAACCTCTCACTTTATATAAAGGACACTGCAAATACAGTTCTTTTCGCTAATGACCTGGTGTCTTAGTGACCAGTACAAATTTAAATGAATGTATAATTAAACTGAGTTATGTTTTGAACTGTATGTCATGTTGGTTTAAAGCAAAAAAAGTATCTGTGAATCTAGAAAAAACAAAAATTGTTAAATTTATAACTCATCATACGTCACATACTCAGATAGAAATTGGGATTAATGATATGTTATTAGAAGAAATTGACAGAATAAAATTTCTGGGACTTCAAGTAGACAGATGTTTAAATTGGAAAGCTCACATAAAGTATATCTTATCTAAATTCAGCTCTGCCTGTTATACTATCCAAGTGCTGGTTAATGTGAGTTCTACTGATATTCTTAAATTAGTGTATTATGCATACTTTTAACTCTTATTTTGGTGTAACTCAGTAGAAAGTAATAAAATATTTGTTATGCAAAAGAAGGTTATAAGAATAATTACTAACACTCACAGCAGATGCTCCCACAAAGTTCTTTTTAGAAAATTGAACATATTAAGCCTTCCTTGCATGTACATATTCTTGATCCTAAAATTCTTTGCATGCAATCGGGCCTCTTTTATAACAGATGATGTAATTCATAGAATAAGTGCTTTTAAAAATGCTGCTAGAGAGTACCTATGCTCAAGATCATTTTATTCTGTACAAGATTATCTGAATGACAAATTATCCTGATAATTTAAATTAACTGGGAGTCTATTAATGACACAAAACAACACTTACTTTTAAATTTTCCCGGAACCGGTTTCTGAGGCCTTCCCTCTATCTTCAGCCGGACATTGACTTGTTCTCATTGGTGTAGCTGGCAATATTTTGTCATCGGTCTCCTCTGGTGGCGGTTCGAGGAACTTGCTGAACAAATCTTTCTGGGAAAATTTAAGAGTAAGTGTTGTTTTGTGTCATTAATCGACTCCCAATTAATTTAATTTATACAACAACACTGTTTTCAACACTTCCATGAAAGGATTTATCCTGATAATGCTTATGTAGCGCAGTAAGCAGAATCTAACCGTTCCAATGACAAATCATTGACAATAAATCTTTTATGCCTGTTCAAAAGCTATTTTAATGTATTGAAGATGGCAAAAGCAAAGTGAAAGAAGATTAAAAAAAAGTGTTTTATTCTGTATCGTGTATAATTACCCCTGCCTTGTTTTCCATATTGTTTTCAATATTGCTTTTCATACTGCCTGCATATAACATGTCTCATATGTTACATTTTCAAGTATATGTGCTATTAAACTGTATACTTCCGGACATGCTTTATTAAGATGCTTTATTGTCACATACGCTTACAAATAGTGAGTAAAAACTCAGTAAACAGGTGACTCGTCAACAGTAGAAAATTTAAAATAATAATAATGACACAAAATAACAATAACACTAATAATATAAATACTAATAATACAAATAATATAATTACTAATAATATCAATACAACTATATACAAATATTGTTATAATTATGACATGCCCTTGGAATAATATTGTCAGAATATTAGAATGACAAAATGACAAAAAATTTCATTATAATTCAATTTTATCATCCATATATTCAATAATCGAGTAGTAGGCTTTGTCCATTAGTAGGTTATTTATTGCTTTATTAAAGCATTTGAGGTTTTTCATTTCACAGATTCTTACAGGTAATTTATTATATATTTTTATTCCTGCATATTGTGGGCTTTTTTCATACAGTGCTAATCTGGGCATGGGTGGTTTTAGATTATTGTTATTTCTCGTTCCATGGTTATGTTGCATTTGTGAATTATAAATTGTATAAAAATTTGAATGGATGTATTTATTTATTTCATACAAGTATTGGGATGGTAAGGTTAATATCTTCAGGTTTTTGAACAGGTTTCTGCATGAAACTTTTGGTCTTGATTGAGTCATTATGTGAATTATCTTTTTTTGACTTTTAAAGATCGTTTCCCATCCCGTAGAGTTCCCCCATAGTATAATTCCGTATGTCATCATAGAGTGGAAGTAACTGAAGTACACTATTTTTCTTGTTTCGAGGTTTGTTAATTTAGTTATGCAGCTCATATTGAAGGATGCACTGTTTAATCTTTTGGACAAATAACGGATGTGATCATCCCATTTTTCACAATCCTTTGTGAATGCAACCCATTGAATCCAAATCTAATTAAATCTAATCAAAAGTTTTTTTTTTTTTTCCATACTCACTTTATAAATTGCTGTGAAGTTATTAGTTTATTCACTGATTATGTTCTTATTAGTAGTTTTCTGTACATAAACACAAGTAACCAATGTGTTTATACTTAAGATGAGTTGGTACTAGTAACACTAACATCACTTATTTTAATCCTTGTTAACATGTTTCAGGAACATGTTAACAGGGATTAAAAAAAGTGATGTTAGTGTTAATTTTACCAATTCAAATAAATACATCTTAACACATCACTGTTTCTAGCTTCTTCCATATATAAACAAGTAACCAATTTTGTTTTTGCTTATAATTTTCTAGATGTTGTGCATCATTTTCTGGCAGTACAGGAAGCTTGTACACGTCTGCCTCACATTCAAGAGGTCCCAAGTTTGAATCTTAGTCAGGGTGAGTTATCTGGATAAGGTTTTATATGGAAGGTCTTTCCTTATCCTGAAAGATGAATATCAGATAACTCTAACCTCTATAAACCCTTGGCTCATTTGAGCATCATCATTCACCCATTTCATTCATTATCCGATATGCTTAATGTTGCAGAAAATTAATTAAAAAAAGCTTGTACATTGCTTTTTCAACAGAGGTTCCATAAACTTGTGTGACTTACCACCAGGCAAAAATATTTTTCTCATATTTTACACGCTGCTTTGTTATTAGTACTGTGTATTTCAAAATAGTTCCAGGATGTTTTATTCAGTATTACTGTTGTACATTGGTGAAACAAAATATTTATTGAAATTACTTGTACAGTATACCTGTAAAGTATTAATGTGACCTACATTTGATTTACAAAACACAAACTAACAGATGGAAGGAAAGAACAGATATTTCTATGCACTGTATTATCTAGCTTATGTCTTAAATTCTGATTTTTTCTGTTCGATTCACAGGTCTTGGTCACCAAAGTAGATAAATGTTATGACTAAAATGTTACATGTCTATCTTTGCTCCTTTCTCCATTGTTTTGCACCTTTTCATTTACATGGAATGATTCCTTCGTTTATGCACAAGATATACAGTCAATGCCTATAAAACCTGTAGCCCAACTGTTCTTTGAAGATACATGCAAATAACATGAAATCTCTTCTTTTTTCATCCCTTATCTATCATAAAATTAAACACAACATTCAATAACGGGAAACTTAAAAATTTAAAAGTATCAAGGATTCATTTTAAAGGATTAAACATACCTACTTCATTACCATCAAATATCGAGAGTATCGAGATACTGAAGATAATTAAGGTACTATCCCTAGTTCAAAGTATTTATCATGCTGGCAAGTGCTTTCCCTTATTTTTCAACATTGCTACAAGGTTAAATTATTTTTCTAGATCACTTATCCCCTAAATCTAGAGAAATTAATACATTGCATCCAACTTCTCAATGGGCTGAAATGATCTTTTTATTGAAGCACTATTACAGCTGGACATTCTTCAGATTTCTTATCAGGATAAACTTCTACATTTTTGTGAGATTGCGCAGATAGTTTGATTTTTCAGTTGTAGTGTTTTCTTGGAACATATTGCCAAGTTTACATCTATCGTGGAAGATCTCCAACACTTCAGATCCTTAAAAAAAATCTCTTAAAAACATCTGTTATTTTTGCAAGATTATCTTCAATTCCCCATAAATCTTTAGTAGTAACATCAGAGTAAAGGATTCTAATTATAAAGAAATGCCTGTTTACATTTTGTAGTAAGACAAAAGTACTCCACAGCTTTTCTCCAAAGATCAGTAATATTTTCATGAAATTATACCAGTGTGGCTATCTCTAATATTAGTAATAACCTGTATCAGTTTATAGACTTAGTTGAAGTTTAAAGCCTCATTACAGAAAAAAAGCAAACATTACATTTTATTTATAATTCATATATTGGGTACAAGCACTTTTCAATTAATCTTTCATCTTAACAGCTTTCATTTCTTCTTAAATCACTTTCTCTGCAGTAATTTTCATGGAATTTTGCAAGCTTTATATTAGTAAACAAGTCTATTTTTTTAAATATACTATAAAGGAAAAACAACTACTTTCTTTCTTTTTGCCCCCTCTGAGTACCACTTTTTATTCTGATGAACGAATAATAATATCCCTCATTTGGTACATGTATTAGGTAGGTATACTAAGTAGTCAGTCATTTGACAGTGTGTACTACCTGTACTGCCTGTACTGTGTACTACAAAAGTTTGAGCAACATCAGAATCAGATACTTCCTCTGAGACTGTGTCTACTTTACTATGTTTAGGACTTTCTTTGTCTAAGTTTTCAGTGTCCTTCCCCTGCTCTGATGTATTATAATTTTCAGAACATTCAAATGGTGTAAAAGATTCATCCTCAATCTCCTGGAGCATTTCAATATTTCATGCTCTTGATGTTCCTAACAGCAACAAATTAATGCTAACTGAATATAAACTATGGCTATCTATTTCCAACACCAAAATGATAAAAATTCAGGCTAACCCAATACCAAACTTGGGTTAAATATTATGATTGTAAATAAAATTGATGAAACTTAGTCCAGAAGGTTGTAGATCATGCATGTGCAGAAAATACTACTGAGCTGGTGCTGTTGTTAGTGCTATAGTGCAGTCAATCCAGTTACAAGGGATAGTTGCTGTGTGACATTAAAATGGAGAGATGGACAGCTTCATTTCTGCTGTTTTAATCATGTTTACAACAAGTGATCATTGGTCATGAATTAAAGTTCAGGTTCTTCATTGCAAAAGTGCATCTGAATGTTATTAAGGATTACATGAAGTCTGTGGTAAGAATGCATTAACATACAGGACAGCTGCAAAATGGATCAAAGGGTTTCATGCAAATCAAAATGAGACTGCAGATGCACCACACAGGTTGATCACTCATTCCTCAAATCAGATTGACATTGTGAGTGATTTTCTTTCCACAAATAAATACATAAATAAATAAATAAATAAATAAAATCTGAATATTCTACCCCGGCACCTAGACAACTATACCGGGGCATATATCCAAATTTTCTCTTTATTTTTCCATAAAGTCCTTACAAATGTTATAATTATACAAATCTCTCAGAAAACTACTCTACAAAAATAAAATGAAATAAAATAACAGAAATAAACACAAAAAAAAAAAAACTATAAAAATTACAAAATCCTTATTTCCTAAATCTACATCTAAATCTATTAATTCTGTAGTCCACCATGGCCTCTGCCATCACTCTCTCCCTCCGCCGCCCATGCAGTCAACTCCATTGTAAGATTATTCAATAATTCTTCCCGTCTTATCCTATTTTGTATTCTAGAACTCCTTCTTGGATCTTGTACTATTCTTCGCCTATTATCAACTCTTTCTCCTTTGAATATTTTTACCTCCCATGCTTTCTTACTTACAAAGTTAGTCAAAACCTGTAATTTATTTACCAATTGTTGATCTCGAATTATGTCATATACGATATATCCTGCTAGCGCATGCCTCTCTTCTTGTTGGTGAATTGCATATCTTCCACATTCAAATACTACATGTTCAGGATTATCTTGTTTGTTGCATAATTCACATATATGATTTTCAGTTTTATTGATTTTCTTCCAATAGGTCTTATAAGGTCCGTGTCCTGTTATATAATGTATAAATCCCTTTGTTGGTTGAATAAAATTCAATTTTAATCTCTCTTTGACGTTCTGAAAAATTTCAAACACTCTTCTACCTTCTAGACTTTCTGTCCATTCATTTTGCCATTTATCTTTTTAACTATTTTTAATCACCCAAGATTTGTTTGTTCTGACTCCAGTTATATTATAAACTTTTTCTAAGTTTCCTTTTTTCGCCCAAAATTTTGCACCCTTCAATCTTATTAATAAATCAATCGGCCAAATGGCCGTTGTTACTAGCAATGCCATAGTTGGTGTTGTTTTTACAGCTCCTGTCAGACGTAATAATACTTTTCTTTGCGTTCTTCTCAACAGTCTTCTTATTTGCACATCATCCATCCTTTCTGCCCAAACTGCTGCCGCATACGTCATAATTGAAGCAAAAATGGTGTTATGATATATCTGTATGTTACGCAATGGAAGTACAAAATTTAAATTGGTTATTCTTGCTAGCTTTAGCATTATTTTCTCTGTTTTCTGCCTAATATACTCCGTGGTTTTCTGAAATGAAATTTTTCATCTATCATGATACCCAAATATCTCATCTCTTTTTCCCGTTTAATGTTCTGATTATTTATCTTCACTGTAGGATCCCGCTTTAAATTTCCCTTAAAAAGCACATAATTTGACTTGTTTGGTGCAATTTTTAGTTTTGTTCTGAAACACCAATTTGATAATGTATTTGTAACTTCTCTTGCTTTATTTTCTAGCTCTAGTCTGCTCTGTCCATCCATCATTATGACTATGTCATCAGCATACGCTATTACATCCAAAACCTTATGATCTCTTTCCAGTAGTTCTAATAAATCTTCTGATAGAATATCCCAAAAAAGGGGCCCCAAGATAGAACCCTGAGGGCAACCCTTGGTTATCTTCTTCCTAGTTTCAAAATTTGATCCACCAATGAATACTTCTCTATTGGAACAATAATCCTTTAATAAATTATAAATAGTACTTGAATATTTCTTGTCTTTTAAAATGCCGAAAAAATACGGCCACCATAAATTATCAAAAGCGCCCGATATGTCCACAAATAATCCAATTACATAATTCTTTTGGCTTTTTGACACTGTTTCTTGAATTTTTAATATTGCATCCTCAGTTGAATATCCCTTTCTGAAACCAAATTGTTTATTATTCATACCCAGCATCAACCTATTTTCCATTATTCTTTTATATATTAACTGTTCAAAGATCTTGCCAATAGCATTTAATAAACCCACAGTCATCAAACCGTAAAGAAATTATCCATAGTAGTTGGTCTCAAGTCATCAAACAATGTGACACAGAGGTACTGGAGAAATGTAAAGCTGAGAGAAATTGCATCCCTCTCCATTCCATTTTGACTCACCAATGTATAGAAGTAGACCGCTCTACTGCTATTAACTCGATAGATATCGTAATGATGGTGATGCCTTTCTGGAGTTTTTTGTCACCATCGATGAGACATGACCATGAGCTTATGAACCTAAATTAAAGCATAAATCATATGAATGGCATCATTCAAGATTTACCACATCCTCAGAAAATTTGACAGGAAGCTAGTCGGAAATAGTTAGGTTGATAGTGGAATAAAATTGTGAGGGTGTCTACATATGCTGCTTTTTAAAGAGAAACTGTCAATGCAGACTACTACTGCCAATTTTTACAACACCATTTGTATCTGGAGATGCAGCACAAATGTCCAGATTTATTATGAGACTATCTGGTTATCGTGTTGCATAACAACTTATTTCAATTCAATTCAATTTATTTTCATCCTTTTAATTACAATTTAAGGGACATGTCATAATATAAACTATTTACGTTATATACAATTAATCTTAGTTACATATTCCATATTTAAATTCCTCTACACTATAAAATGCCTTTTCGGTTAAGTACTTTTTTATGGTTTTCATCATTTCTTTTACCTGGTTTATGTTTTTTATATCACTTGGTAACTTATTGAATAACTCCCTTCCTACCATCTCTACTGCTCGGTTATTCAGTGTTCCTCTTAGTGTTGTTCTGTAGTAGTTCTCATTATTTCTCAAACTATAAGTGTATATATTGCAATTCCTTTGGTATCTTTTATGTACAATGGTTTTTATGCTTTCATAGATATATATGCATGGAACAGTTAAAATCTTTAGTTCTTTAAATAGGTTTCTACATGTCTATTATTTACTTTTGCTATTATTATAAAGGCTTTCTTCTGTAGTTTCAGCACTTTTCCCATTTCTCTTTGTGTAATATTTCCCCATAGTGTAATGCCATAACTTATATGCGAGAATATAAATGCGTAATAAACCTGCTTCATTGTTTTTCTGTCCATTGTATTCCTGATTTGTCTCATTATAAAGATGCCCTTATTTATTTTTTTTAGTAATGTGTACTACATGGGATTTCCAGTTTAGATTTTTATCAATGATCATTACAAGAAAATTTGTGGAATTTATTTCACATATACTTTCCCCCTCTATGTTTACTTTGATATTATCTGAGCTGTGGTTTCTTATCTCAAAATTAATACAGGCTGTCTTTTTTATATTTATTACCATGTCTAGGTTAGAGAAGTATTGCTTTATGATTTCCAAAACTGAGTTTGCCCTATTTTCTACATCTTTAACTGTTTGACCCCTAATTATGACTGTCATATCATCAGCATACCCAACTGCTATGCCCCCCTTTGTTTCTATCACTTCGAATATTTCATTTATATATAATAAGAATAAAAAGGGTCCTAATTTTGAACCTTGCGGAACTCCTTGGTGTACAGTTTTGAAATCGGACTTTATTTTTTGCACTATACCTCTTGCATTTAGATTATTTATTTCCACACACTGTGTTCGGTTTTCTAAATATGTCGATAACCACTTTTGCGGCAGGCCTCTAATGCCATAAATTTCTAATTTGTTAATTAGTGTTTTTATGTTCATGCAAACGCTTTTGATAGATCTATAAAAATTGCAATTACAGATTCCCGGTTATTTAGAGCTGTTAATATATTATTAGCCGCCTGTATTGCTTTTATTGTAGATTTCTGCTTTTGGAAGCCATACTGCCATTCCGATATAATATTTAATTTTTTTACATAGCTTTCCAATTGTTTTAAATATAATCCTTCCATCAACTTTGAGTAATTGGAAGGGTAATTGACCTATAGTTTTCTACGTCTTTCTTATCTCCCTTCTGCTTAAATATTGGTCTGACTATAACTTTTTTCAGTGAGTCTGGAAAAATTCCTTGCATAAGTGATGTGTTTATAATGTGTGTTAAAATTTCAACAATTTCATACTTATTAAATTTTAGATGAGTCGTATTTTTTACACATCTGCTTCACTTTCGTACCTATTTTGAGGACATGTTTCGCAAATCTTCGTTTGCATCTACGGCTCTTGTGCGACTGAAGCTAGATCCAGCGGTGTGGGTAATTCTGGGGTTGTTGCTGCCATCTGTTGATTTAGTGATGAACTGAAATGTGGGATTCTCTTCTAGCGGGATTTCAAAGTTCATTAGTTGGTTTTTATGTTTTTCTATGTATATCCTCTCCCATATGACGAGTTCACTATGTTTTTGTACGTATTTTAGTAATTCTGTGCTATCTTCAATTTCATGATTTTCAGACCAGAAATGAGCTGCTATTGCGGACTTATCAATATTTTTGTATCTTAAGTGCCTGAAGTGTTCTTTCTTTCTAGTGCCTATGTTTCTTTTTGTCCTCCCTATGTAAATTTTTTCACAGTCTTTACACTTAATCTTGTAAATGCCTGACTTTTCCTCTGGTTTTATCTTATCAGTATTATTACTGTGAAGTAGGTTTTTAATGTTGTAATTGGTTTTTGGTGCCAATGTTATATTGTATTTCGTGAATATTTTTTGGAACTTTTTTGTGGCCCAGGGGTGACAAGTAAATTTAGCAAATCTAATTTCTTGTTTTATTGGTGTGAGAGCTGTGATCTGTTTTAATCTCTTTTGGAGTTTGAATAATTTTAGTTTTTTATCTACAAGGTAGATTTCATACTTAATCTGTTTTAATAGTTCATTTGAGACATCATCTAACCCACTTGATTTCTTAGGTTTTAGCTTATTTATTTCATTTATTACATTTTCTTCCATCACTTCTAGAACTGCCATGCTATTAACCCTACCTGTTTGTTTTGTAAAACTAATGTTTTTGTTTAATGTCTGTTTGTTCAAGTTTACTAATGTTGCTATATTTAGATAGTGATCAATAAAATTACTGCAAATTTCATATGGATCTTTAATTTCTTTGCTGTTATTTTTTATCAACATATTTTCTGTGCTTTTGTTATTGCCTTGTTTATGAATTTTATTGACAATGTTCCATGTTGCTTTTATTATATTATCTGTTTTCTGTATAAGTTCACTATTGTATTTCATTTTTGCATTTTCTATTACCTTTATGTTGCACACAATGTGACGATGCTATTGGGAGATCTTAGAATACTTGCCTTTTGTAATTTTAACCTCTTTCTAAAGTTGAAAGAACTCCTAAAAGGTATCTGATCTTCTGACGTGGTATCTGTGCTTTGAGCAGTAAAGCATTCCATCACTGTTATCAACAATCAACACCTTGCCAATGGGCAGATTATAGCTTCCTGATATTTGGCAAAAGGTAATAAATTTTATCAGTGGTTATATTAAAGGAATGTAATATAAACTGTACTTGTAACTTCTCAAAGAACGTCTCCAATATATGTTGTCACTACTTTATTAACAATGCTTGCATAATATGTTCACCTGAAACAAAATTTTTAGGGTTATGAATCAATTAGAATCTTCTGGTTTATACAACCTTGCCATAGCTGGAAGTATGACAGATATAGCAAATGAAACAGATATGCAGGAATCGGAATCTCCACATCACAAGTAAATAATTCAATTTTGTTCAGCACATTAGCGTAGTGCATTTTCTGCATTCAAGAAGTACATATTTTTGTCTTATGCTGTTTACCTCTCCTCCCCCCTGAGAGCCAGCCAAGCAGTATAAACAAATAATAGTGCCTCCACTACAAGGTGTCTTCTTAAATGTCTCAGGTAACACATTTATTCATTCACACTGCCATTATCATAGTTTACTGAATATTTAATTTTGGTAATAAAAAGAGTGAAAAAAGAAACATCATAATGTAAAGTGATACTTATGTGAGGTTGATTCACCCTTATATGTACATCATTGCTTTCTGAGATACTAATCATAATTTGTCTGCATTGGAGGTAGATAACTTTTATAATTAGTAATTTAATTTGCTTACCTGCAAAACAGGCCATAAAACATTATGTCCAAAAGCTTATTTAAAAGCTTTGCTCAATATTAATCATAAAGAGAAAATGTTGAGATGTCTAACCTCTAATAATAATCATATGACTATTGTATAAGCATAAAGTTCTAATTATAAAAAGTTGGTTAATTTAATTAAATAAAACATATAAAGAAAAGTAGGTACTTATAAGTATACACATTTATTGATCATAACTATTTGATACAATGAATTTAGAATCACATTTAAGGCACATATTCAATACACAAAGTATTTTAATACAATTATAAGAATGTGTAGTTCATTTGCAATATAACTTATGTTAAAATGTACAAGCAAACAAAAAAATTTGTACTGCATCCAGTCTACCATAAATATATAATATTAATAACAGTAGTTATATGCTCTCTGTACAATATTTGATTCTTTAAATGATTAAAATAGCTTATTTTACTTACAAATGAGAATACATATAGGATCACACTAATAAGATAAATTACAAAATTATCTATACATCTGACTAGCTGTTACATAAAAGTTGAATATTTGGTTTAAAGCTTTACTAATAGATCTATTTTTTTTTAACTTGGCAAGAAAATGCAAGGTGCTATGTTTCATTGATGTTAAACAAGGAGCATATCTGCAAATCAAAATTTGTTCATTGCCCTGAGTTATTTGTATGCAGTGTGTAAATTTGAGCTTTATTTTAAATAGTGAACATATGATCCCAACATATATCAGATGCATCTGAAATACATTCGCAGAAACATTTAATAAATTCTCTTTGTCATCTCTTAAGTAAAGCGACTACATTTATGTAATTATAAAAAGCAGAATATTGAAGCTTATGACTTCTTGGAGAACAATTAAAAAAAACAAACAAACAAAGCACCTATATGATTCAATTTCAATTATGACATAATAATCACTGACATTAAAACTTAGCAGAATGCTTCATATTTTAAATATGAATCATGATCATCTTATGGTTAAGGCCCAGAAGTTAAGCCAAAAAAACAACAATACAACAGGTTAGCAGTGACAGGGTTATATGCTACTTGCATCTCGTAAACATAGGGGAAGGGGTCGAGTGTCATGCATTCGTGCACGTATTCATATAACCAAGGTCACGGGCAACGGTAATCTATCAAACAGTCACACGACCGTCACAGCATCATACAATATATTGTACATTTATTCATAAATTATACAAAACAAAGTTATCTTTTCCAGATATATGAATATAAACAAGATAATCATTAATATTTGCAATATGCACAATGCACTATATTCATTTTTATCTGTGATTTTACCGCACAGAATTTGGTGTCATCAATAGCATCGCTGGTGGAAAGAGTTTATATATGATTCCCCTAGAGGCTTGCAATTGTATTTGATTTCTTGACAGTAGCTTTGAGACCTCGCTCTACTGGCAGTTAAATATACTGAATGAGAGGTGGGTCCTGCCCACGTAATATAAGGGTGCCTAATTTCACCTGGTACTTAGATATGATAATTGTTGTAGTTTGTTTTAATGAATGTGAACACTATAAATGACGGATAAATACAATGTCTTGCAATTTTGTGTTTCTCTTGAAGATATATAACTTAATATAATTTAACAAAGGAATGTCAAATTAATAACAGTATTAGTTTCTAAACATTTTAGTAGAGAAACAGATTTTTCTTGTTCTTTCAACAGTACACGTCATATCAAACGATGAATGAATAAATGAATGAATGAATGAAACGGGTGATATGAAGCTCAAATGAGTCCAGGGTCCCTAGAACTCAGAGTTACCCGACATTCGTCTACGTAGGATAAGTGAAAACCCTGGAAAAAACCTTATCCAGGTAACTCATCCTTAGTGAGATTCAAACTCACGACCTCTTGAGTGTGAGGCTCACATGCTACCTCACAGCACGGAGGTGGGTAAGAAACAGATTATTTATATTATATATTTATAACATTTATTATATTTATTACTTCTAGATTGGGACCAGTCACTTTATAGCTTCAAGTGTCTCTCTTTTTATGAGTAACTGATCCTGTATCTTGGAAATGTTTGATGCACTTATTGGTTTTTAAAGACATTATTAGACATTTTAATTAAACATGAGAATGACAAAAAATTTACATTGTATACTGATAAAGCATAAGACGTTTATATTGCAAACAAAAGTATGTCAATTTGATGGTACCTGGACATTTTTAACAACATTATGCTCCAAGGGACTTGTTTCAAATACTGGATAGTGTTGTATAAACTTCTCTATGCAGCGGTTTAAATTATATTTAAGGTATATGTCGCACCAATTTTAATGCCGGTACGAAAGTAGCATTCAACCATGAAGACATGGTCTCTGTGTTCATATTCATGATGCTAACCTTTAGAGTAGAAACGTGCTACTTATACATATGTACACATTAGAATGTTAATCACGATTGCCGTAAAGAGGGGTGAAAGGGGAAGCTGGTTGTATTAGTTATCAGAACAACCACACTCAGAGTGCTGTAATTTGCTTACTGTTCCACAAAAATTACTGCTTCTTCTCCGTAAAGGACACTATGATTTCAAGAAAGACTCACCAGTCAACTATGATGTCATTCTTGCTCTATTGGAGGGCAGAAAATAACGAATAAAAATGAACACCATGTATATGAAAAGCTAATTCGTTGTAACAATAGTACATTATGTCATGCATATGCCTCAGTGTACTCAATGTCCCAACAATTACATGTGCTACAGTCCTTCCCAAACAATCTGTCGTTCGGTCTATGGAAACCTATATTCGGTTGTCAGACTCAGAGTTTCTAATATCATGAAGTACGTCTTTGTAACAAACTTTAGGTATTCCTTGAATATTGTGGACTTGGATGGCAAAATTTTTCCTGCATATTTTTTCAAAACTGCTTGAAATAGTTATTTTATACTTTCCAGAAGTTTGCTCCCACCATTATGTAGCACAGGTCATGACAAAAACTACGTGTTTGTCAGCATTAACATTAGAAGCTGAAGGCGCATTTTCCGCTCTCTTTCTCTGTTTACCAGCACCACGATTTGATGACTAACTCAGTTGATGATCTATACCTTGTGCACAACTAACTTCACAAATTTCTGGCTAAACTTCCAGGCCCTAGTTATGACATTGTTACCAACACTTCATCATCCTCTGTAGTCAACTGAAGAACAGGCTACTATCATTTTGTTCCTAGTTCCCCATGATTTCTTAAGGAACATAAACATTCCAGAAAGTGGAGCTGTACATTAAAATATACATCATTTATTTAAGTCCTTTTTGGGTCAATTGATTTCTAAACTTACCAATCTTGCTGAAAGATCTGAACAAAATTGTTAACATGAAATGGATATTCAATGATTTAAATGAAAATAGTACTAAAATTCAAAGTGAAAAATGGAGCTTGATGGCATATAATCTAAATGTTATCTCCATTTGCATCTTGTCATAAAATGCTCCCACAGTATTTTGCATCAATAATACATTCCATACTTTCTTAACTATGGGAACAAAATGAAGTAAAACTGCAGTTTTTGTTGGCTACAACTCATGACAGTAAGATGGTGTTTGAAATATTTTAAATTAAATTAAAGATCAAATGTTTAATACAAACACAAATATTTTTGTATCTAATTAACAATGAATTTCATTTATTGAAAACGAATATTTGTAAAAGAAATATTTCTTCATGAAATTTTTCTTCATTATTTACACACATATTAACATTGAAATTCTAAAAATACCTGAAATGTTTCTGTAAGATGTATGTCCATTTTACTTTGGTATTTCCAGAAATAACATTATTTCATAGTGGTCATATTTGCAAAGGAGTAAATATTAAAATATCACAGTTTTATCTATGATGGTTATTAAAATATATGACCAATGGTACTTCACAGGCCTTCACTGTAATCCATTAAAATAAATTTAAATAAAATTTTATATCAGTACAGGGCTACATCCAAAAATCTGATGTGTTCATTTATATTACTTTGCTACTCACTCCTGTGAAAGCTGTTCTTACAAACATGTATTCTTAATGAATAAGGGCTATGATAGAATGAAGCAAAAGTTATATAATTTAGAGATGAACTAATACTCCATGTTCCATATATTGCTAGTGTTTACCTAGGACACATTTCATTAGGGCCTTACTAACATCCTCAACTAATGTCAACTGTTGAATTTTGATTTGGTAAACTCCTTGGAGGCGATAAGAGCATCTCTATTAGTATCCTGATGAACTTGAAGCTTCACACCAACTTTGAAGAGAACATGAACTTCAAGTTCATCAAGATGACAACAGAGATGCCCCTATCATCTTCAAGGAGTTCACCAAACCAAAATTCAACAGTCGAGATTAGCTGAGGATGTTAGGAAGGTCATAACGACATGTGTTCTAGGTAAAAACTAGTAATATATGGAGCATGGAGTATAGTTCAATTCAAAATTATATAATGTATTCTTCCACCCAGATAAACATTTGGAGAAATTCTGTTACTGCATATTTCCTTGTAAGTATAACAGGATTAGGAGAATATGGTAAGCTTTAAACAAAAGGTACTCAGATCTTTTAAGAGCTAGTTGCTATGTGATGGCTTTGAAATTCTGTTCCCTGTGCATAACCAAGGGAACATAAAAAAAATTAATAATGAAAATCATTAGAGCCACTTTTGAAAAAATCAATATTTTCAAAAAAATAGGTCCAACAAACACATCATGACAGAGCCTCAAATGCAAGCCCTCATAACTTATGAGAATTTAGTAAAATTACCAGATTCTAAGACATGGTGCAACAGACAATCCTGGAACTGAAAAACTCGTTAGAATATCCACCTGAAACATTTTATATCAGTACAGGGCTACATCCAAAAATTTGATGTGTTCATTTATATTACTTTCTTTACTCACTCTTGTAAAAGCTATGTCTCCTTTGCCGCTGAGTTGCAACCCTTAGCCAACAAATGGCAACTCTTACAAACAGCGCAAGAGCAGCCAGCCTTCTTGTTCCTTTATTTCCTGCAGATACATACTTTGTGAACCCAAACCTTAAAGTAACACCACTCTTGACAGATGAGTGGGGCAGAGGTGTCATGTTTTGGAAAAAACTATATACAACCATATTTTCCAAAAATTTGCATGTAGAAAGGTAGTTTGGATTGGAGGGGATTTTTTTGAAAATCTCCATGTAGCATCCTCGGAAAACATACACTTGAATTCCAAGTTTTGATATTTACGCAACAATTTGTTTTGGAATTATGTTATTCACACGCACATGCCCACACCCACATGCATGCATGCATGCCTGCCCGCCCGCACACACTCACACACAAAGATCTTTTTCTAAGAATACTTCCTTTTTTGGGAAGGGACTTCAAAAAGTCTCAAAAGTGTATTTTTGGTGAAAACTTGATGTCAAATTTTAGGTAGAATGCAGTAACTTCTTCTCTTAATATGTATATGGCAGAGAAAGTACAAATCACTGATGCAAACTACTTCACAAACTGCAATTGTGTTTTGAAAAGCAGTGCAGATATACAAGAAAATGAAATTTACATTAGAATCGGTATCTACGCTTAAAAGGTAGAATCAGAAGAGAAAAATGCAATGCCATACCCAGAATTTGAATCATAGTTATTCCACTCTATGGCCAGTTGTTCTACCATTGAAATATCATGGCAGCATGCTCTGGCACAACACTAAATTTTCCAAATGATTTGTATTTTACAGTAATCCAGGAGGAAATCTCAACTCAAAATCACATACATTTAACTACCTGAATCTTCAAAGAGTATTTGATAGACTGTTCAAGTTCTAGGACAAGTTCTATGTTTGCACTTGTTTGCAAAGGTAGCTGAGGCAGGGGTGAGACACTGACTTTCACATACGCAATAGCAGCATCTTTCAAATTAACCAAGGTACATAGGGGTTACTACCTGCTTCTTACCATTTTACTAAAACGAGATCTTTGTTTAAAACTGCAACAGCTTTACTAAAAGTGAGTTTCTCTTATGTTTTATCAGTGTTATCCATAACATGAATTTGCAAAACAGTTTTACTGTAGGTTTTAAGTTAGATGTTTTGGAATTCCATGAAAAAATGGTATATGAGCAGCGGGTCATGAGTATTCAATACAACTAAACTTGATTCGTTACTGGCAAAACCAGAGTGATAAACTTAAAGCAGCCAAAAGAGCAACTCAATCTTTCCGCAGCCCAAAATATTCAACTGTAGGACCCCTCAATTTTTTGGCTATAATTTGGTTAAAAAGGGGGGGGGGTCTTATTTTTGAGTAAATACAGTAATCTATGGATTGAGGAAGTCAGAAGATAAAAAAAGCTCATTAAGGCTCCTCAATAAACCAACCACAAATAATTTTTAAACTCATTAAGGCAGTTTCTTATTTCTGTCTATAGGCTGTCTTGATTAACCTTGTAATAATCTCTAAATGGAATACTTTAGAGAAAATTTTAAGCACAGTTCACTATACAAAAATACTGTTCATCTCTCTACCACTTTTAACCAGAATACTTAGAATTAAATTTTATTCTGTCACTTTCAATCCAGAAGCTTATCAAAGCTCTTGCAAGGCTTGATATGCATTCTTGAGTGACTTCATATGACTTTGTCCTTGATTGAAGCATTCGAGAGCTTCCAGACTTGCTTAAATAATGGTATTTGTCAAAGTTCTGTAGTAATTTCATCCTGTGGACGAAAGCCCAATGTGAAAAAATCATCATCTACAAGATAATCCTGACTTGCAGACCACTCAGCAAGAATTGTATAGTTTGATGGATTAAATTCCCAGCAGGCATTGAAGTCTGAATCAATCAATGATGTATTCTGTAACCTTAGAACTGCATCATGAGAAGAAATTGAATTGTTATAGTTATTATCAAATGCTGATATAGCCATATCCTGCAGATTATGGCTTGCTACCGATGATGTACTATGATGATTAATCCCTGTGCTAGTCTTAGGTGTTCCTTGTACAGGTTGGAAGGTGGTGAGTGCTCGATGATTTGGTTCTGGACTAATACTCACAGATGGTGATGAGTGCTGATTAGTTTGAATTGGAACTGGTAGAAAACTGACTAGTGGAAGTTCCTGCACCTATCAACAAATAAGATTCACAATTGTGGATAATCACGATTCATGTAGACCAATTTTTAAAAAGCATAAGATTTTAACTGTTACCAGCATGTACATATATTTATGAAAACATAAAAAATATAGTATTAGACTAAGAGGAGCAAAAAAATAACAAGGTTCATAACCAATGCTTAAGAAACAATAATTAATATTTTAGGTCAACCCTTAGGTGTACAGACATGTAAGATTAATGGGAAGACAGTTATTTAATAAGCTACCTAAAGAAATACAAATCACTAAAAATAATAAATATAAATTAAATTTGGTAAAAAAAAAAAAAAAAAAAAAAACTTATTAGATAATTAAATTTTAGATGAGTCGTATTTCTTACACATCTGCTTCACTGTGGTGTTCCAATACAGTTAAATCTCGATATTATTAGATAATGTTTTTTATAACCTAGAATAATGTAAATCAAGCAATACCAAATTGTATATTGCAAAATTGTAAATTTGTATATTTGTATATTATTTGTAATTTGATGCATCCTTTAACTGATATAATTAGAGGATGAATAAAATTAGTTATGAATTATGTTTCCAGCTACATTATTTCCATTTCACAGGAGTACAGGGTGTCTGCAAACTGATGTGCTATTCTCTAGGAGTATATTCTAAGAACAAATTTGGGATAAAAACTAATTCTAAATATATTAATCCCCATGTTATAGCCATAAAAAACTAACAAATTAGAAGAGTGAATGTGAATGCCATTGTACTGTTACCCTTGGCACTTATATCTGTTGCTTGATGTTTACACTAAAATATCCAGCCAACAGGCAGTCAACTTGTCATATTTTATTCCCTCCCATAAAGCACCCAACTAAGCTTGCTGAACCTGCCAGCTGGAGGGATGCTATAGCATTTGATCTTCATAGTTAGCTAGAAATATGAAGCAGCAAGTAGAAATGGTATGATGCAATAGTTAGAGGATATTCACAGTTTTGGAACCCTTTCAATTAGAGAGAATTCTTTTAACATTTTTGTCTCTAATTTTACCTGCAGAGTAAATTTTGTAGTGCTAGAATACAAATTTGTTGACAATCTAAATTACAACACTTACTGATCCATCAAACATCAGATTCAGATGGTATATGTAAGAAATAAAACTATTATGCAAAGTTCTTTAATGCTTTGTTATGAGATAAAAATATATGGTAAAAAGATGTTACCCAAATAGATGGTATAAAATAGCAAATCTGAAACTACTGAACAAGAATCAGATCGTATCTGATTACAATATTATCAATATTAATTATACAATTAATTACAGTATTACAATATTGTATCATAATTACAACACCACTGTGCATTTTCTAAGGATGAAGCAAAATCTAATAGTTAAAAGCTGTGAAACAAAATCATAAAACTACAATCAAAGGTAGTTTTGGAAATGCAACATATTTTGAAAGGTAGAATCAGAACTGAAAAATTCAATGCCATAGTTGATTTAAGCCACAGATGACTCAGGCAGTTTTGTCAGTGACCCGCATTCGGGAGGCCCAGTTCGATTCCTGTAGCTGACCTACCTGACCCATGGTTTGCTTTGGGGTGTTTTCCTGGTTCGCTAGGCGAATGCTGAATAGGAATTACATCCTCCAAATTTCCTGTTCTTCCATTTTATCTCCATTACCATTTCAAATCATCTCTCATCTGGTGGTCTCTTTCAGGATAGGAAGTGTCAGTGGGTGTCTTGGCGATCATGGCAGGATGATGATGATGATGATGATGATGATGATGATGATGATGATGATGATGATGATGATGATGATGATGATGAGGATGAGGAGGAGGAGGAGGAGGAGGAGGAGGAGGAGGAGGAGGAGGATGACGATGACGATGAGGATGACGATGATGATAGTTGGCGCTACAGGCCATGTAGACCCTTGGCCTCCCTAACCACCCTCTTCCATTCTACTCGGTCCTCTGCTTTTCTTCTTCAGGGTGATATGCTCTGAGGAAAACTACTTCCTCCTCCAGTAGGTCAAGTGCCAGTCTTCGAACCTGCTGCTGGGACTATTTCGGGACCGGCTGCCAGGACCATTTCCATAATGCAGAAGGGGGGCATGTCCATTGTGTTGGTCTGGCGGGGAGGTCTCTATCTAAGTAAAATGTAGGGATCCTGACCTCTGTACTGTCATGGCACCTTGTGACGGCCGCCTTTTGTCTCCTCTCACCTTGTCCTTCCTCCCAAGAGTGCCTCGCTTGGAGGCATAGGTACAATGGCTCCCGACTGGTCTCCGTGCCGAATTCCCTCCATAGTAAATCCTAATCCTAATACTAACCATAGATCTTCTCTATGCAAGGCTGCTGTACCATTGAGCTACCATGGCAAAATGCCAAAACATCATTCTCTGACTGATTTGCATTTTCCTTGTAGACCATGAGGAAGTCCCAAATTTGTGATCAAATACCCCAATGACACCTTAAAATTCCTAAGTTCTTAAGTCTCAGGCATTTTAATACTACTATAAAAAAATAACTTAGATTGAAAGATCTGTGGTTCAAATTTTGGCTATGGCATTGAATGTTTCAGTTTTGATTCTACCTTTTAAAGCATACATGGTCTCTGTATGTTTGACCAATCAATATCATTGATTGCCCTAATAAATGGAAAATGGAACATATATTATTTACATCTTATATTCTAACTCATTCATTATAAATATTTGCTGATTAGGATTTACTTACTTGTCAATCAAATAAATCTGAACACTTTTATTGAACACTCTATTCTCATGTCTGTACTTCATAATTTATCATACCTATTTTACAAATTAATATTGTGCAAAGGTTTACACTGTTAATCGAGATAGTTTAAAATCATAACAATAATGATGATGATGATGATAATGATGATGATGATGATGATGATGATGATGATGATGATGATGATGATGATGATGATCATGATCATGATTTATCAGAGATTAGGTAATTATATTGAATCGCAATAGTACTGTGACTTTGTGGGTTCGTGAAATTAAAAGTCCAATTGCACAGACTCAAAATGTTCTTTATTTCCACCGAATTACAGTTGGAACACTTGCCAATTACACAGAATTACGTAGCGCACACAATTACAATTTACCAGTTCGTCCGTCACACTTCCACTCTGCACTCGCAGTTACGTACACTCCTCCGATGCACGCACACAGTCTTCCAGTCCGTTCCCTCACTGGGCGCTCCTCAGGCTGCTCGCCAAGAACTGAACTGACTCGCCAACTACAGGCCTTATATAGGGAAGATCGCTGTTTCTGGAAACTTCGCGGCACGCACAATTATCTCGAGGTTTTGAGACGTCTGGTGGGAGGGGAAAGAGACGGTACAGGGCTCCCGTCATTTTCCTAATCATCCCTTCAGTTAGTGACACGAGATAAATGGGTAGGCCTGGCCTAAATGCTTCCCCTCTGGCCATACTGCCGGCCGGTTCTATAGGGAGTTCCGACGTTCGGGTGACAGTACTTTATCTTATATACTAAAATTGTACATGGTAGATAAAAACACATGTTTTAGGATCACAATTGTCCTTCGTCCAATATACTAAAATTATGCATACCAGATATATCTTGTGTCAGATATGACCTTGGATATTGTATTTATTCTAGATACCTTATTCTAAATTCCTTTTGCACTTCCAAGATTTCTGATATATTGTGCATATATCAGAACTGTACACTGTAGGAACTGTACACTTCTCAATTTCTTTAAAAGATGTTTTATTTTGTATTTCTATTAATGCTTTATTATATTTCTATATTTCAATATTTCCATACATTCTATTTTTTATGGAAAAATTGAGTTGTGAATCCTTGCCAAAGTATCAATTTGAAAAGGAGTTCATTTTATATCAAATTGTGGATGAAAAAAAATACTTATTTTAGAGACAGTAAAAGTTAACCATCAGAATTATTATGACACTTAATAAACATATGTATATGTTTTACTAAATCTTTGTTTCGCAACATGTTTGCATGAATTCAATTTTAATAATGATTAGAAAAAAAGCACACATTAAATTTTACTAATGTTATGCAAGAAGCAAAAAAGTACCTATTTCCTTTCATAGCTCACAGATTACTAAAACTGCAAAATTTATTACAAATAGAACACAATATTATAATAAATTAGGAAAATCATTATTACCATTAATGACAATAGATAAGTGTCAAATTTTCTTCCAACATAAAAGTGTAAGATTCTGAAATGTAGCTTTGTTAGTCTGCTGACAGTATATCAGAGTGAAACATTACATGGCTAATAGCAATAGTACCTACCTGATAGTGGTTCTGCTTCTTGTAACGCCTTAACACTCGTTCACTCCAGGCAAGAAGCTTTTCCCAATCAGATGGTGGTCTATAAATTGTGTGATCTGGCCGATTCAGCAGTGTCAGTATTCTCGCTAGATCTCTTAGCACTGGCCTAAAATAGGAGGAGGCACTAATAAATAACTAAATTGTCTGCTGACAAGAAACATCAATGTAACCTTCCTTCAGTTTCCTCCATAATATCTGACTCACAATGAGGAGCCATCTTAGTATTAATTACATTGTTTAGGATCTTTAACCACAGAGATAGTTATGACTTAAATAAAATATAATTTCAATTGAAAATTCTGAAAGAAAGATATTAGTTAATGGTTTTAGAAAACAATTAAAATTTAAATGCATTATTAATTTATTGTATGAACCTTGTATATTAATGAAGAATTTTAAACTTTGAAATTCATTGTATTATTTTAAAAATTTGGACTAGAAAAATGTAATATTATGGGTTGTCTCTTCGTGAATGAAAGTAATATTGAAACAGTCAGTACTATTACAGCATTCGTCATTATTACAGCACTCAAAAAGAGTACAGCATAAGGTACCCTATGCATAGACCAACACTTTACAAAAAAAATTGTATTTTGTGGGTATAAAAGTTTATAATAAATTGCCTCAAAGATTCAAAATGATAGAGACTTCAAAATTGTTTGATAGAAGTGTAAAATAACTGTTATTAGATAAGACATATTACTCCAAGATGGATGACACATTATACATTACCATTAGTTTTCTCTTTTATTTTAATTCTCATTTTATATATAACTTGACAAGTCCCCAGTTTATCAGCTTAGGCTCACAATGTAAATGTTATGTGATAATAAAGATTCTATTCTATTGTGGTTTTCACAACAGTATATTTTAAAAATAATTAAACAAACATTGCTGTTATTTTCATTCTAAACTGCATTTGTATATGGTTTTACAGTAGTATGAAATTCATAAGTATCCATATATAATACGCAAAACATGCATAATAAGTGATGATTTTAACATTGATTTTGGAAAGTCTGTAAACATAAGGTAGATCTGGCGTCTCTTTTGTCATCTTTTGGTCTAAAAGCTACTATGCATGACCCAACCTATGCAACGGTTAAAAGTAGCTCTACTACAGATCAAATTATAATAAATGGGGGCCAAAACTACACTACAGATACCAAAAATATGGGATTTAGCGATCACTTGGCACAAATTTTAATCCTAGCTGAAGCACAAAGAGCTCAAAAGTAAAGAAAATTAAAAGAGTCTTTTGATAATGCCAACATAGAATTATTTGAACATCTGAAACAAGAAACATGTGAAAATGTTTATATCTATAACGATGTAAATAATAAATAAAATTATTTCTTAAAATCCTTTCAGTATTACTTTAATATGGCCTTTCCACTTAGGTATGTCACACAATCCCTCATAAGAAATAAACAGCCCTGGATAAAGAAGGGCAGTGTTTTTGAATAAATAGTAGTATTAAAGATCCAAACGTAATGGCACTGATTTTATACAATAAACTGCCGAATTCTGTAAAGCAAGCTATGTCAGAAAATACTTTTAAAAAGGAGCTTAAGATTTACCTAATAAATAAGGTATTGTACATGATTGATGAATTGTAATTCTATTATAAGTTATATATGTAAATATTGAAATTGTAATTGACAATGTCAGAAACTGCTTTACAGTCTATTGACAATAAATGCATTGCATAGTATATCCTTTTGCTTTATAACCAAACAAGGTTAAAGTATAATCAAGAGAAGGGAATGTAAATTGACATCAATACTTGTGAATAAGTAAAAATTATATTAGACTTTATATTAATTTGTAATATTTTCAAATATATTGTAATTCATAGATTAGATTAGATTAGATTAGATTGATTTGCGTTCAGTAGGTTCACTTGTAGCCAGAAAAGGCTGTGAACATTGAACATGTCTAGAGGTATAAAGTTTAATAGCATATATATGTACAAAAGTTAGCATAAGACACATGTTATAGTACACAGGCAATATGAACAACAATATGGAAAACAAAGCAGGGATAATTATATTTGATACAAAATGAAACACTTTTTAAACCAGCTTTCACTTGGCTTATGCCAGTACGTCTCAATTTTTGCAATGGATACCATTCTTGTTATTTATTAAATACATATAGATTAAAAATAAACTTTCAGCTTGCATCAAATATTTATAAGTAATGATTTGTCATTGGAATAGTTAAATACTACATATAGCTACAGAAGCATTATCAGGATAATTTGTCATTCAGATAATCTTGTACAGAATAAAAAGATTTTGAGCAAAGGTACTCTCTAACAGCTTTTTTAAAAGCACCGAAATTATCAACTTTTTCTTTAAGAACATTAGGAAGTGCGCCAAATATTTTGATAGTTTCATAATACACACCTTTCTGGAAGCAAGAAAGTTTAGCACTGGGATAATGGATATTATACTTTTGTCTAGTGTTTATTTTGTGAATTACATTATTTGTTGCAAATAAGGCACGATTGCATACAAAGAATTTTAGGATCGAGAATATATACATGCAAGGAAGCGTTAATATCTTCAATCTTGTAAAAAGATCTTTACAGGAGCATCTGGTGTGGGTGTTAGTAATGATTCTTATAACCCTCTTTTGCATAAGGAATATTTTTTTACTTTCTACTGAGTTGCCCCAAAATAATATTCCATACTCCATAATAGAGTTAAAGTATGCATAATATACCAATTTAAGTGTGTCAATAGAACTCACATTAACCAGCTCTCGGATAGCATAACAGGCAGAGCTAAGTTTAGGTAAGATATAATTTATGTGAGCTTTCCAATCTAAACATCTGTCCACATGAAGGCCCAGAAATTTTATGCTGTCAATTTCTTCTAATAACATATCATTAATCCCGATTTCTATTTCAGTATGTGATGTACGACAGGTTATAAATTTGACCACTTTTGTTTTGTCTAGATTCACAGATAATTTGTTTGCTTTAAACCAGCATGACATACAGTTCAAAACATAATTCATTTTAATTGTACACTCGTTTAAATTTGTACTGGTCACCAGGACACTAGTGTCATCAGCAAAAAGAACTGTACTTGCAATGTCCTTTATATAAAGTGAGAGGTCATTTATATAGATAAGAAATAATAAAGGCCCTAACACGGAACCTTGGGGTACTCCATGAGTTACTATTTTCCAGTTCGAAGTTTGTTTTTCATAACCAATATCACTGACAGCTACTTCAACACTCTGTTTTCTTTCATTTAGATATGATACAAACCATCTTAAATGTTCATTTTTTATCCCATAGAATTCCAGTTTTGCTATAAGAATGTCATGATTAACACGATCAAAAGCCTTTGCTAGATCGCAAAAAATTCCACCTACATGTCTTTTATCATTTAAGGCAGTCAACACTTCATGTGTAAGCTTGTAAGTTGCATTATTAGTCGATATTCCTTTTCTGAATCCAAACTGATCACTGACAAGTATGTTGTTACATTCAAGGTGTTTATACAGTCTGGTGAACATTACTTTTTCAAGAACTTTTGAAAATATTGGCAAGAGAGATATTGGTCTATAATTTGAAACATTATTGCGTTCGCCTGTTTTGAAAAGAGGTTTAACAACTGAGTATTTCATTCTGTCAGGGAAAATACCAGTCTTTAGAGACTCATTACATAAATAACTAAGGGGAATGCTAATTTGTGAGGAGCAAGATTTTAGGATTTTTGTAGTTATTTCATCATAACCGGAAGAATTCTTCATTTTTAAAGAGTCAATAATTTTATTTATTTCGGAAGGTGTAGTTAAACTGATTTTAAATGTAGGTACATTGTTTGTGAAACTTGAACTTAGAAATTCTAGTGCTGCATCTTTACTTCCATAATTAATATTTAATTTTTTTGTTACATCCAAAAAGAATCTGTTAAACAATTCTGCAACTACAAGAGGTTTGGCAATTTCATGATTGTCAACATTGAGTGTTATTGGGCAATTTTCTGATGAGTGTTTACGTGTCACATTTTTTATTATATTCCAAGTGGTTTTTATTTTATTGTCTGAGTTTTGAATTAGTTTATTATAATGCAATACTTTAGCTGCTATTATTACCTTCTTTAGAAGTTTACAATATTTTTTGTAGTACTTTTTTAAATGCAAATTGTTACTGATTCTAACTTGCTGATATAGTTCTCTTTTGTGCCTGCATGAGGTTTTAATTCCTAAAGTGAGCCAGGAATTGTCTTTTTTAAAGTTAAATGTTTTTTTATACTTGGATGGGAAGCAGAATTCAAACTTAGTTTTAAAGCATTGAAGAAAGCTATTATATTTGTTGTTCGTTCCATTAACCTCATAAGTTTGTTTCCAAGATTCAAGTTTAAGGTTCTTACTAAATTCATTCAGAGTATTTTCGTTTATTTCCCTATATTTAATATATGTGTATTTAGGTTTGAGTTTTAAATTTATCTTATCAATCCTTAGAATTTGTGCATCATGATCTGATAGTCCATTAGTTTTTGATGAGACAGAGCAAAATTTAGTTATATCTGAATTTACAAATATGTTATCAATAGCTGTGGATGAATTATTTTGGATTCTTGTTGGAAAGTTAACTGTATGTGTCATGTGGTATGTCGTAAATAAAGAGCTAAGCTGTTCCCTTTGAAGACTTGATTTCAGATAATCTACATTTATGTCACCACAAATGATTATTTCTCTTTTTGTTTTAAATAGAAAGTTCAGAGCATATTCTAATTGATTTTTAAAAATTTGAAAACTTCCTAAGGGAGATCGATAAATGGCTACTATGACTAAGTTCAAATTACTTCCAATTAACTGAACTGCACAGAGTTCGAGGTCTTTTTCATAGCAAAATCTGGATAAATCAAAAGCTTTAAAGATCAGATCATTTCTAACATATATACAAACTCCACCTTTATGCAATTTTTTTCTACTATATTCTGCTCCTAAAGAGTACCCTTGCAATGAAATTGGCTTAAATTCCTGCTGTGTCAAGTGATGTTCAGAAATGCATAAAACATGTGGTAGTTGAATTTCAGTATGCAGATTAATAGCTATATTTATATTTTTGAAAATTATTGTACATAAACTGTATTTTTTATGATGCCATGAGTCTGGTTGACTCCTATGGCAGATAAATAAATAACAAAAATAAATAAAAGGAATACAAATCTCATATAAATGGAAAAGGTTATTAGATAAATTACAAAAAATTTAGTGTTTCGACAGTATTATGTCTTATTTCCAAAAATACAAGGATATATTATGTAAAATAATTGCAGAATCAAAAAGCATGATTAATGATAAGTACATACAGGCCTCAGTAAATAAAAAGATAGCTACCTGAAAAATATTAAATGTACATACAAAAGCAGACACTCTCACAAATAACATAAATTTAAAACATAAAAACAGCTTGATAGCAGATCTAAAAAGTGTAGCAGAGATGTTTAATGATTACTTTATTAATGTAGCAAATAGAATATGTATGTCAAACAGTAACCATAGTTATAGTGACTTGTATTTAATTACTGCAACCATGTATTTGAGACCAACATGCCAAAATGAAATCTTTAAAGTATTGAACACACTCAAAACAAAATTTTCTCTGGGTAACAACATCCCTAATATTATTAAAAAGTCTGCCCTTTTTATAGATTCACCTCTCACTGACATATACAATGCATCTTTTGAACAAGCAAAATTCCCCTGTGCACTGAAAATCACAAAAATAAAACCTCTATAAAAAGGGAGGAAAAGAAAAACTAGAAAACTATAGGCCAATTTCTTTATTGTCTGGCTTCAGTAAAGAGTTTGAAAAAACATTCTATAAAATACTGTTTAGTTTTCTTGAGAAAAATTCCATATTATCTGACACACAACATGGTTTTGGAAAAATAAATCTACTTTCATAAATAATGTATCAAAGAATTTATATAGTAAAAAGAACATAAGTGGTGTATTTTTCAATCTTTCAATGGCTTTTGATGGTTTAAATCACCACATTTTGTTCTCTAAACTTCAGAAAAGGGGAATTAGGGGGCATGTTCTTAAATGGTTTCAGTCATACCTTAAGGATAGGAAGCAGATAGTCAAAATTTCAAATTAAAATAAAAGCTATATACACCAGCATTATTCAAAGGAGCAAAGTAGGTATATCTTGTTCCAACGTTTTGTCAATGACCTGAAGGAAACCATATCATCGTGCAGGATAACTCAGTACACCAATGACACAAATATACTACTGCAGAGTGATTCTTTAGAAAACTTGAAAATGATAGCTGAAGAAAAACTTGTATCCCCAACTGGCTGAAAAATAAAAAAACTAAGGGTCAATATAGGAAAAAGCTGTAATAATGCTCTTTTTATCTTTATCCTTCGAAAATATCTGGCATACAAAATTTAAACATAATATTTTCTGACAAAACTCTTCAAAATGAAAATGAAGTAAAATTTTTAGATATTTGTTTGCAAAACAACCTTAAATGCGACAAACATTGGAATTGTTGATAGGAAAATTAGGCCCACTCTGTTATAATTTTAGGCACATAGTGCAATAAGTATCAACTGAATGTCTCAGGAGTGTTTATTTTGCACGTGTCCTCTTGTAAACATATTTTTAAAGAGCTTTTAGATCTTCAACTATTTGCATATATATTTATTTATTTAGCATTTAATTTCTGTACAGAAATATTTGCTTTTTCAAGATACAGTACAAACAATACAAACTAGAAATTCAGAAAATACAGAATTAATTCTACATGCAATAATCAGATTAAATTGTATCAATGTCAACAAATACAGAAAACTTACATGAATTGTCAACCATTAGTATCATAAAATTATTCTTATGTAATCATTTACTCTACTTAATCTGGTACCTAAAATATTCAAAGAACTCTTGAGTACTATAGAAGCACTGATTTATTAAAAATGATTTCACATCTCTTCTGAATCTTTTCTTATCATTGTTTTCGATTTTCTTTAAGATTAAGTTATACATGTGAACCCCTTTATGAAGTACTGAGTTAAGTTTTTTATTTGATCTTGATCCCAGTATATGTAATTTAGCACCATTCCTAGTATAATGTTCATGAATAGTGTTATTTGTTTGAAAATATTGTATGTTGTTGTTTATAAAGCATACGGTTTCTAAGATATACAGACATGGCAGAGTTAGTATATTATTTTCCTTAAAATATTTCATACAATGAGTCCTTTTGCTTAGATTAAACATTCTTCTTATTATTTTCTTTTGTGTTACAAATAAATCTTTTATTTCGGTAGCTGATCCCCAGATAAAGATACCATATGCAAGATAAGACTGCACATATGAATAGTAAATCAGCATTAATGTTTGTGTATTACAAATTTTCCTTAGCACTGATATTATGTAGTGGGCTTTATTAATTTTTGCAGTAATATATTGAATATGCGGCTTCCAGGTTAAAAATTTGTCAATAATTACCCCCAAAAATTTTGTTTCATTGGTATATTGTATTACCTCATTGCCAAAAGCGATTACAGGAGCTATATTAGCTTCATTTCTATTTGATAGTGAAATATGCATACTTTGTGTCTTTTTAATATTAAGTAGTAATTTATTATTAGTTAGCCAATGCATCATATTTGTCATCACAGTATTAGCATAATGTTGCAATTCAGAATTATTGCAGCCTTTGATAATTATATTAGTGTCGTCAGCATATAGAATAGTTTCTGCATGGGGAATATTAAGTGGAAGGTCATTAATATATACTAGAAAAAGCAGTGGTCCCAGGATAGAACCCTGTGGAACCCCACATCTCACAATTTCAATATTGGAATTAATATTATGACCATTTAATTCATTATTAACTACAGTATACTGTCTTCTACCCTCAAGGTAGGATTCAAACCAATCATGAGATACCCCTCTTATACCATAGGCTTCAAGTTTGGATAATAGAATATTATGGTCAACCAAATCAAATGCCTTAGACAAATCCATAAAAATCCCAATAGTATAATTATTTGCATCAAACCCTTCTAATGTTTGTTTCATAAAGGAGTATAGTGCATTAGAAATTGATTTATTTTTCCTAAATCCATTTTGTTTATCACTGAATACATATTTTTCAAGAAAAGGAGATATCCTGTTGAACATAACAGTTTCCAAGATTTTTGAAAACCCCGATTGAACTGAGATAGGTCTATAATTATCAACATTTTTTGTATCTCCCTTCTTAAATACTGGTACAACTTTTATTAATTTTAAGACATTAGGAAATTTGCCTGTTGATATAGAACAATTACATATATCCATTAATGGTGCTACTATATATTCTTTGCAAGATTTGATTATACACTCTGGTACAAACGAACTGCTTATATTTACAAAACAAAATCTAACAGAAAAAAATAACTTCACTCTCATTGATTCAGAAATACATGATTATAACAAAGGCTAAACAGTAACCTCCAGATAAATAGAACTAATACAAAAACTTTTCAAAAACGTACGGTACATATGGGTCTAACATTTTATAACAAATTATCAAAATCCATTAATTCAATTAAAAGTCCAAGAGTATTCAAACCCAAATTAAAAGAAAATTTGCTTGATCACTGTTTTTATAGCATAGAAGAGTATTTAGCCTACTAATATTGAAGTATTAATTTATTCAAGAAACCACATTCATACATATCTACTGTAAATACCTTTATTCAACTTAGCTCACAAATATTGAAGTGTTAATCTAATTAAGAAACTATGTTGATACATATATGTAAATACCTTTATTCAAACTTCCTTTAATGTTTATAGTCTTACTTGACGTCTGTATGTTAAAATTGTTATTTTACATTGGCCACCTTAGTAGCTGAATACTTTTATTTTGATCTTCACAATGCAACATGTCCTATGTCCTTGTACAGTAGTATATTATGCAATGAGACTTTAATGGTAGTAATAAAAGGCGAGTATATTATTATTAAATGCTTTGCTTTGCTCACTCGTTTAATAATTATAATACAAGCATTTTAATTAAATTATAGTCAAGTTTCATACGACTGTTTAATTTAGATACATGATAGAGCGTGTGTGCGCACACACACACACACACACACACACACGTGCGCATGCACACCCACTCATACATACACACGCACACAAATCTAATACACTCACTGGGCAAAACAGCGAAATTACAGTGGGGTCTAGGCCCAAAGGCATTAAGTGTCATAAGTAAAGGGGCAATCACACCTATTCTCACATACGGAGCACCACTATGGGTAGAAGCTGCACAAAAGTCAAGAACTCCTTAAAATTGCAAAGAGTCCAAAGATTAATCAATATCAAGATAGCAAAAGCCTACCTCACAATCTCATATGATGACTCCTGTGTTATAGAGGGAGTACAGCCTATAACAATAACCATAAAAGGGAAAGCAGACCTCTATAAGACACTGAAAACTAAAGAAGACTATGACTCACCACGGGAACTTAATAAATGGAATCATTCAGCTCAAACAGTTAAAATCAAAATGACAGAAGATACATACATCACTACCTACTTCAACATCTACACGGATGGCAGCAAGATAGCAAACAAAGTTGGAGCAGAAGTGGCAATTTTCAAAGGAGTAAACCTAATCAAATCACTAAAATTCAAGTTGAACCAAAATTGTTCTAATAATCAAGCCAAACAGATAATCATCCTAAAAGCTATGACAGAAATCAATAAACTTAATATAGCAGAACCAGAATAATAACAGAAGCTGTGAAAACAACACCTATTGCCATACTACAGAGCTTCACAAAAAATATGGCCATAGAACTGGAACATGAACTAAAGGCAATTAAACTGCTACTTAACAAAAATAGACACAAGTGGTATCACACAGCAGATAATATAAGCAATCTAAAAACCCAAACAAGCTTCAGAACATACATCAATAACTCAAAACACAATAACATAATAACAACAAATATAACAACAATAGAGGAAACAAGCCCAACAGAATATATTGATATACATTGTAAGAATGACCTGTTATATACAATACATAAGCAAAACAATTTACCAGATGAAATGAGAGCAATAGCAATAGCCACAGAAAATGAAAGATATTCAGAAAAAGAATGGCTCCGAATATACACAGATGGATCCTTTATCAACAAACAAGATGCTGCTGCAGGAGTATACTGCAAACATTTTGCACAGTATCTAACACTAGACAAAACTTCAAACCATTATAATGGAGAACTAACAGCCATAAAAGCAGCACTGCAGAATGTACAGACCGTACATAAATCTTAACAGATTCAAAATCAGTCATAGATGGGATTGTAAATTATAAAAACAAAACAAGAAACATCAAAGAAATAAGAAGTTTAATTAAAGCTGTCGAATCAAGAAACCATGCAATGGATTCCAGCCCATGTTGGACTTTTAGGTAATGAACATGCTGACCAACTAGCAAAAAGGGTGCAATTCAAAATATAAAACCTGTAAGACAAACTGAAATTAATAAACAATTAAACAACATTAAGCTACATTTTAAAAGACAGCAGAGACTTGATGAAAAAGATAAACTAAAAGACAAGGATTATAAGAACATTGGAGACAAAACTGACATACAAAAACTACCAAGAAAAACTGCAGTGGCCCTATTTAGAATGGAAACTGGCCATGATTGTCTTGCAGAACACCTTTATAAAATACACTGCATACCTACACCAAATGTACTATCTGTAAAGAGGATGTCATCATGAACAAACACCATTTGGACAAATGTAATGGTCTCAAAAGTTGGAATCTACAGGCTTTATAATGGGAAGCTAGGGGGAAAATGATGCAAATCAACTAATCCCCAGTGCCATTAGTCAACACATAATAAAACAGAACCAGAGAAGACAATTACAGTCCATACTGATAGTCAAGTAACCCTGTCACTTCTCGAGAACAACAAGAAACATAATTCCATAACTACAGATATACACAGTGTTATAGCAGCACTTAGTCAACAAAACTGGAAAATATACTTCAAGTGGGTTAAGGCACACATCGACATTCCTGGAAATGAACTAGCAAAGTTAGCAAAGCAAGCAGGAGAAGAAACAGGAACAGAAACAGTTTACAACAGGATACCAAAATCTACAATCGAAACAGAAATTAGAGCAAAAGGAATATACGATTGGCAGAATAGATGGAACAACTCAACTAAAGGAGTAATAACAAGGAGTTTCTTCCCCTCCATTAGAGAGAGACTCAAGTTGAAGGTCACTCACCCCGTGTTATACAGCTCTAACTACAGGACATGGAAAAACCAATTCATACAAACACAGATTCCACATCTCAGATAACCCTACATGTTCATGCAACACAGGACAACAAACAGTACATCACATAATATATGAATGCCCACAAGTACTACAACAACAAAAAACACATTAAGAGAAGACATTAGGAAAAAAGGAGTAGGCTGGCCAGCGACTAACAGTTTGTATCCAAATATCTGAGAGACTTCCGACAATTCTGCAACTCAATAGGACTGTGGTGTGAAGTGCAGTGCAGTGTAAAAACAAAGAGTTAAAGTTGTGACAGTGAGAGTGATATCAACATTGATTACAAGAGCAATAATAGGAACTATAAGGACATAAAAAAGTCCAAATCAAGAAACAAATTGAATACCAAAGGATACAAAGCATGTAATATTACTTTTAATGGGGCATGCAGTTAATTAATCTTTAAAACTAAAAATAAAAAACACACACACAGAAAGAAAATGTAAAACCAAGTTATGCATTTACATTCATTTTGTGACATTTCATTGTTATTAATGCCACTAAACAAATAAGGCAACATTATAAAAATTATTCATTTGTTTTACTCACAAATAAGCTTGCACTGCTGTATCACTTTGACCAGTGTTTTGATGAAGTTCCCTAACTTGTCGTCTGGTATCATTCAGCATTGCTAAAAAGATAGGTGCTTCACATCGCAGTGCTGCCAAATGTTTCAAAAACTCATACCGTTCTTCCATTTCTGTAAATAACAATTAAAATTGTATTAATGATGTATGTTGACATGTTACAAGGTTTAAACTTTATCAGAATACGTAAATTAAATGAATATGACTAACATGTTACTTCAATTAGACACTCTTACATAAATATTATATGTTTCAAGCAAATTTATGTCCATCAACAGTTTTCCCCAAACTTAAAAGTGTTATTAGTTTTTAGATGAGTCGTATTTATTACACATCTGCTTCACTTTCGTACCTATTTTGAGGACATGTTTCGCAAATCATCGTTTGCATAAGAGCATAAGAGCAGAAGATGCAAACGATGATTTGCGAAACATGTCCTCAAAATAGGTACGAAAGTGAAGCAGATGTGTAATAAATACGACTCATCTAAAAATAAATAATTATTTCGCTTCACTGTGGTGTTCCAATACAGTTAAATCTCGATATATTAAAAGTGTTAGTTAACCATGCTTCAACATTAAGGAATTCTGTGCATAAATAAATTTATCAGACTAGTTTTTTAAGGAAAACCAACATTTTGATGTAAATATCTGTCCCAACCATTTTTAAAACAGTATCCCTTCATTTTCTTTGTCATGTTTAAATTTATTTGCTACTCTCAATTCAGAATTTCTTTGCACTGATTACTGTGCAATTATCGTAATTATTAAGTTGGAATTAGTTGTTTTAATCTTTGTATACTAACAAAAGAATAACACTGTGTTGCTAAATTTAATTAATTGACTTAAACAACAAATAATTAAAATCATTGAGGTGGTTGAACCCAAAACTGTACTTATATATTTGCAAAGGACATGATTATGGAATTAATAAAGAAAACTATCGTCATTTTCTTATAAGTGAAGTTTTATGTTACAAATTATTGTATTTGTATATATTTGTTGCTTCACTGTGAATAGCTTCATATTCTAAGTCTTTATTGCAGTTTAATATTTCAATTTTTAAAATTTCAATTTTTCCATCTTCCCAAAATTAGTAATTTAAGAAGAAAAACAACATAAATGTTAAAAAGGACAAACATAATCTCCTGCATATATTCAAACTGCTAGGTTCTTATTCTATACAGTTTACTACTAGTATGATACAGTTTCTAAAACAGGTTCTGCTTTTACCTCAACCATAATTTACATAATAGAAAAACAGAAAATATAGCTGTAATTTATCAAAGAACAGATGTTTAATATACTTGCCACATTCAAGTCGCCTATCTTGATCTCTTGTTGAACGAAGAATCCCAGCCTTGGTTTCACAATGTTTTCGATGTCGGAGATAAAGGTATCCTCCAAGAAGGATACCCATGCAAATGGCAGCACCACTGAATGCACCCACCACAATAGCAAGTGTGCGACCAGGAAGTCCTAGGAAGCCAGTTTCTACATAGAGAAGCAAAATAACATACTTAATAAAAACATTTTAAATTCCATGGTAACATTCACACAATTATCTTTATCCACTGTTGTTTATTTTTATATAGATTGTATATAAAAAGCTTACTTTTGTATCCACTTCACGTTGAACAAAATAAGCCTTTGGAGAAACAAATTAATTACAAATTTTACTGTAGATGAAAGGGAGATACAGGAAAAACTGATATAACTATATGTCATGAAATTTCATACTCTTCCCATGACAGCAGAAGAAATAATTAGCAGCAGCAGGATTTTAGAAAAATAACCTACTTATTAATAGAGTCAACATGAAAAATTCAATGCCTGAGTCCCAGGCTACATCATTTAACTCTTATTATTTTAGTCAATTGATGGAAATTAATTATTTCTCCAAACTAACCTATATAGGCTACTGTTTTTGATAGATAGAGTCAACATGAAAAATTCAATGCCACGGCCAGGATTTGAAACATGAATCTCATGGTTAAGAGTTAAATGATAAAGCCTGGGACTCAAGTACTTACGATAGTAAGCCGCCACAAATGGTGCATCTCGAATGCAAGAGCCCCTACGAGTCAAATATACGAGTCAAATAAGTCATTATATAAGTTGATAACGTGTGAGGTTAAGCTGTTCAGGCCATAAGTAGAAGTGTTCACTGTTGGTTTTGTTAAGTTTCCTTTATTTCTTTATCTCCTGGTTTCCGTCCAGTCGCTCTTACCCCTTGAGCTACCATGGCCAACTTGCTGTCATGACATTAAATTCTCCATTTGACTCGTATATTTCCTCAGTAAACCACAAGGGGCTCTTGCATTTGAGATACACCGTTTGTGGTGACTTACAATAGTAAGTACCTGAATCCCAGGCTTCATCATTTAACTCTTATCTCTGGAGCTCTTCAGTGGAAGACTCACCTATACAAAGTTAAACATTTAAGAAAGAAATATTACTAGATAGGCTGTAAAAGAGCTGTTGTAATTTGAGTTGAATAAATAAAAAAAATCATTTTACTCTTATTATTTTAGTTAATTGATGGAAGTTAATCATTTCTTCACACTAGCCGTATATAGGCTAAGGTTTTTGATAGAGTTAACATGAAAAATTCAATGCCACTGCTGGGATTTGAACCACGGATCTCCTGGTTTCCGTCCAGTCTCTCTAACCCATTGAGCTACCATGGCCAACTTGCCATCATGACATGACATTAAAATCTCCATTTGACTTGTATATTATTCACCCGTGTTACGTATAATAATTGGTTGAGCTTCCATATCAGACACACAGATTCCAAGTGATCTATTTGTGTTTCGACACTTACTGTACGGCAACTTATATGATTTCACTCTTCTTATCACCAGATATGAACGCGACGACAGCGCTGGTCACTTAAGGTCAATACGCCTCGTTGGCCATGGTAGCTCAAGGGGTAAGAGCGACTGGACGGAAACCAGGAGATAAGGAAATAAAGGAAACTTAACAAAACCAACAGTGAACACTTCTACTTATGGCCTGAACAGCTTAACCTCACATGTTATCAACTTATATAATGCGCTGCCACTGGAACTGAAAGGCTGCAGGAACATAAAAGGTTTTAAAAGGAAAGTTGCTGAAAATTTACTGAAGGCATATATTGATAGCTGATAAAGTGTTACACATTTATAGCTGGTTTGAAAGCTGAACTGTTTAAAAATTAATATGGATTAATGTCCCATAGAATATGTAGCTTCTATTTTTCTGTTAAGTTCTTGTTACTATTATTTCTTGAGTTATAGTGAATGTCTGTATCTTTGTATGTTTCATATATGTTATTCTTGTACGGTAATTCATTCCTACTATGAAAATGTAATATAAGTATTGTTAAGGGCTGTTTGCCATCATTTTATATATTTTTGTACTGTTCCCTAGCATGAGCTATGGCTCTGGGAACCTTTTCAGATAACAATTAATAAATAAATAAATAAATAAATAAAAATAAATAAATAAATCCATGGTTCAAATCCCAGCTGTGGCATTGAATTTTTCATATTGACTCTATCAAAAACCTTAGCCTATATACGGCTAGTGTGAAGAAATGATTAATTTCTACTTATTACTATTTATGAAAAAATTAAATCCATGCTGTAACAGCCCAAAGGGGACCTGAGCCTGTCGGCCTAATGCCCACATATGCAAGACAGAGGTAGGTGATCATCCAACCAATATGGAGAGGAGATATGGTCAGCATCTTGGCATTCCCAGCCGGAAGGTTGACTTTCTAGATCAGGGTTTGCTATCTAGCATAGCTTCTCAATTTCCTCACGATGCTGAGTGGGTACTGATCCAACACTCGGGACTTAAAATTCGCACCCCCTAGAGTTGGGATCCTGGATAAATTTCGTGGCAGGGAACCAAAGCACAACACTCTAGCCCACTATGCTATGGTGCACAACTATTACTATTTATAATTTACGAACATATTAAAATCAATAACAAAGAATATCTTAGATATTATTAATGCAGCAGAAAAAGTTATTTGAAATAAACTGTATAATATTTTTTATGTAATAACTTTCTGTTTAAGTCTTAGTGTTAACACATAATATTATACAAAATAATATAAAATTACTATCAAATGAAGAGGATTTTATAGGTTGTTCCCAGACAATTCAAAATTTATACATTTTACTTGCTTTGGGAATATTTTAAATATATTGCACTTCCATCAAAATCGATAGAAAATTTAAAAAAAAATGAATTTTGAAAATCTTTCCCAAGTAAAAGGGTAATTTGGTGTGGATAATTTCTTTCTTAAAAAAAACTTTGTGTCACATCTTTGGAAGAAAGTGAATTTAAATACTTGATACTTATCTGGTATTTTCTTTTTGAGTTTGACTAACCAATCCTATTATGCTATGCAGCACCAGTTTGGATAAATGCACTAAACAGGAAATATAATTGTGGTAAGTACATTAGCGTATAAAGGTTAGTGAATATCAAAATAGCTAAAGCTTTTTGAAACACAGCCATGGAGGCACTTTGTATAATAACAGGATTGACAACTATTATATTGAAAATCCAGGAGATTGCCCAGGAGTATAAACAAACCAAATAGAACACAGAATGGGAACTAGACAGCATTATTTTACAAGAAATGGCCACATCTGTCAGATATTCCAGTAATAAAAGGAACAAAAGTAAATGCAAACTATAAAATTGAAGTTTACACTGATGGAAGCAGAGCAATCAAGGGGTAGGTTCTGGAGTGGTTATCTACAAGAACAAAGTATTAACTCACCAATTTCAGTACAAACTAAACAAAACCTGCTGAAATAATCAAGAAGAACAACTTGCAATCTTAAAGGCGCTTGAAGCAATAGATAATATGGGAACAGCACAAACTAACTTGAAAACAGCAGCAATATAAAGACACAGCAAAACTACAATGCAGTCATTACACAATACCAAAAATCATAACTGATAAAAGCTGTAAGAGACAAACTAGGAGAATTAAATAAAAATGAATGGATAATAGGAATAGGATAGGTAAAAGCCAACAAAGGAATAAAAAGAAATGAAATCGCTGATAAATTTGTGAAACAAGCAACAACAAATGATAGCCACCTCGGTAATGTAGATGGTAGCATGTATGCCTCATGTTCAAGAGGTGCCGAATTCGAATCTAGGTCAGGGTGAGTTACCTGGATAAGGCTTTTTACGGGGTTTTCCCTTATCATGAAAGACGAATATTGGGTAACTGTAAGCTCCATGGACCCTGGACTCATTGGAGCATCATTTCACCCATTTCATTCATTGTCCAATATGACTAAACGTTGGACGTAAATTACAAAAAAAGATAGCAAAGAAAGCTGAAACAGAATTCCAGAGACTGCCATTAGGAAAAAATATGAGAAGAGATACTCAAAAACTGGGAAAAAGAAGAATGACAAAAGACATCAAAAGGACAAGAGACAAAACAATATTTCCCCACAGTAGCAAAATTACTAGTACGAAGAATTAACCTAACAACAAACCTCACTACCATCATAACAGGACATGGAAGACTGAAAGCCTATTACAAGGGATTCCACATATCTGATGCTACATACACCTGCAGCAGAGAAAATCAAACGACAGATCACATCCTCTACGACTGAATCAAATGGAAAGGAAAAAAATGAAGGAGGGAAGTGGCCAGTAATGTGTAGTGTTTAACGCACGCTTTTACTACATACGGCACCGCAGGCGATGACACTGATGATACATGAAATGAAGATGGAGCACCAGTGGAATGAGATGGCGGGGGAAACTGGAGATCCCGGAGAAAACCTGCCCCAGCGCCGTGTTGTCTACCACAAATCTCACTTTGTTGTCGCCTGGGATCGAACCCGGGTTGCCTTGGTGAGAGCCAAGCGGTCTAACCACTGAGCCACGATGCGACCGAAGTGGCCAGTAGATAAACCAGTACTTGTGGGACAGCATCTAAAGTAATTCAGTGAATATGTCAACACAATCAATGTAGAAAGTGCAGAATAAGTAAAACAGAAGAGTAAATAATGAGTTAATTCTAAAAGACTTCAGTGATTATGTGAACCAATCAATCTAAAAAACACGTCAAAATTTTAAGACTTCAGTTAATATGAACAATCAACCCAGAAACAAAGCAAACCAGAATATATAATATTACTAATGTAATGGAACATGTGGATGAACAAAAGATTATAAACACACACACATGCAGGCACACACGTACACATACTGAATGAACCTTTTTCTAAAGATACCTTTTCTAATTCAGAGTCCTCAGAACAAGCTTTTCGGTGATACCTTGACATCAGCTTTTGGGTGGAATACAATACTTACTGGAGTCCTTTCCCTTTCTCTCTTTATCTCCCTCCCACTTATTCCAACCCCTCTGCTTTTTCTCTACTGCAATTCATCAAATCCTACTTATTTCTATTCTGCCTTGTGATTTCCTCTTGGAAC